>CM054122.1:137786394-137953894 GCA_028751855.1 Ambrosia trifida
TTCTTTTTCTCTCTCCATGGTGTTTTTACCTAAACACCTCTAATTGTACTTAATTATATTAAATTAACATGTGAAGACAAAAAGTTTAACATGTGAAGACAAAAATCTCAAGATGCAATCTCAACCATTGGATTGAGAAGATCAATGGTTTAAATTAGTTCCTATGGTTCTCACAACTCAAGTGAGTTATCAAAATAACCCAACCCTATATATATATATATATATATATATATATATATATATATATATATAGTGGAAGTATAGACAAGAAACTCTTCCAAATGAAAAAACCCTAGCAAACCCATTCCTTGGTCCATATTAAGCCACATCACCTACTACATAATAATATTCAAAAGGGCAATTTAGTCAATTTTACCACTCCCTTCTCTCTCTTCCTATATATATATATGTTTCTCACACCTCTCTCTTCATTTTGTTTTTTCAAAATTCAAATGCAGATCTAAATCATACCCTCCTCTCTCTCTCTCTACCATCCTCTATCTTGAACCACCACCACCACAACCACCACCACCGGCCACCACCTGCATCGCTTCCAACCACTAGAACAACCACCATCGTCATTATCTCGTCATAATCATCTCGAAGAACAACTGATGCTCTGTTTCAAACTTTTCGAGTGATGCTCTGTTCAGATTTTAAAGTAGGTAAAATGCAATTTATCTCTCTATCTCTCTATCTCTCTCTCTCTCCTCTTCCCTCTCTTTTCTAGATCTGGAGTTGTAGTTGAGATCTAGATCTGGATCTAATAAATAATAAAACTACAAGATTGTTGTCAAAAAAAACTTGTTTGCCAAAACAAAAATGAATCACGTCAGTGATTCAGTGAAGAAGAAGTTGTTTTCCAAAAAAATTGTTGTAAAAAAAATGAATCTTTCTCAAAATAATAATAAAATAATAATAATAATAAGCTATTATGTTTTGGGTTTAGTGAAATAGGTTTTGGGTTTTGCTAGAATAATAATAATAATATTTTTTGGAAATAGTTTTTGGTTGCACACCAAGTGTTTGATCAAATGCTTGAATGAAAAAAAAACTTATGTTAACCTTTTTTTTTTATTTTTTTTATTACTATTTTGTTTATGTTAGATTATTATTGGATAGGGGACATGATGTTGATAGATCACATGTGATTAAATTTTTTTGATTATGTGTTTTAGGATCCCAACTAACATGTGTTTTATACACATGTTAGTGATGTGGCTGTGGTACGTGATATTTTTTTTATACACATGTTAGTGATGCTAACACGTGCTAGTATATGCCTAACTAACAGGTGTTAGGGTTCATATTAGTTGGGGAGTCCAACTAACACATGTAAGTATACGCCCTTTCACATGTTAGTGATGCTAACACGTGCTAGTATATGCCTAACTAACAGGTGTTAGGGTTCATATTAGTTGGGGAGCCCAACTAACACATGTAAGTATACGCCCTTTCACATGTTAGTGATGCTAACACATGTTAGTATATACCCAACTAACATGTGTTACGGTTTGTATAACATACGTTATTTCAGTAAAACATATATTTTAGAATACACTAACACATGTCATTGATGTCCCATTATGTGTTTTATAGAGCCCAGCTAACACGTGTTTACTTTTTTTGTAGGTGAAGAGATGTTTTTGAGTTAAAGATGATGATGAGGATCAAGAACGAAGAATAGCTAGATTTTTTCTATGTTTGTTATGATAGTTTGTTTGAAAATTCACAAATAATTATGTTTGTGTTAAACGGTTTTTGATATGTTTTAGTGTTGATTGTTACGATCGTTTTTATCATTTCTTAAATAAATACACATTGTATGTGTTCTTTTAATATGTTCTTTTAGTATATGCCTGGTAACACATGTTAGCGATGTCTCACACGAGGTCAGAATTTTTTTTCACAACACTAACGTACGTTAATATTCATGCTGGAAAAAGTGCCATAAAGTAGGAGAGAGGTGACTTGACAAGTGTCAAATCAACCTTTTTAAACCTAGGATTCATAAAATTAAATTTTAAAAAATTAATTCAAGATTACCATATTGCCCTTAATCCTATTTTTTATTATGGTGGCCCACTTGCTTTTGAATATTATATAGGAATTAATTATGGACCATTGATCAATCTTGATCAATGGTCACTAGAGGGTTTCTAGGGTTTTTCCAAAAGATGAGGTTTCCATATTATCCACCCCCCTATATATATATATATATATATATATATATAGGGGAGGGTTATCTTGAGAACAAGAAAATATGTGAGAACACTAAGAACCAATTTCATCCCTTGATAATGATCAATCAAGGGCTAAGATTAAATGGATGATTAAATGAGTTGGTAACCTTAAAATTAGATGAAAAGGGCATTATTGTAAAGTAACAAAATCAAAAACCATCTCTTCAGTATACTGTCGATCTTCTTCCTAAAGGAAAACCCCAAAACCTCCAAACAAACCCTAGCTAATCAACTGTCTCATCAACCTTCTCTACCATCCACATATGTTAACATTCTACATTTCCTTAACATATACAATAAGCGGTAAGATTATTTTCAGTTTATCAATTATGTTTTGAAGTTTGAAAGATTATGTGCATCGTTGTACGCATTACGTGATTTCATGAAAAAGTTTTCTCGTATTTAAAATTAACTGTGTTTGATTATCGTGATATCGTCATTGTTTTGCTTGTTGTTCTATATGAATTACCAACATGTAAATCTGCAAATGCGATGTTTATGTTTCGGACTACATAGATTACATTGACGATGCATATAAGGTGTTTGATTTAATGCCTCAAAGAACTTGGTCACATGGAATTTATTGATTTTCTGGTTTTTGGACAACACATTTTTTTCAGGAATGAATCGATATTTTCATGGAGCTGCTGGTCAGTGAAGATGATTTCATCCTGGATATTAATACATTTGTAACTATGATGTAGGTTTGTGTTGCCGAAAAGGATGTTTGATTAGGGAAAATGGTTCGGTCCTTGGCTGTCAAACTGGGGTTGTATCGGGATTTGTAGGTGCAGAATTCTTTGGTGGATATGTATTTGAATGTGGATACACGTTAGAAGCTGGAAAGGTTCTTGAGAGAAACGAAAACAAGATTGTTGTTTCCGAGAATTCGGTTATGTTGAGTTGTACTAAAGAAGGTGAAGCTAAGCAAATATTTCAGCTTTTGCATGATATGCAAATTGGCAGCAACTGTGTAAAACCTAGCTGTGTCACCTCATTAATCGTTTTAAAAGTTTGTGTAAACCATTCACAACTACTGAAGTGAGGGAACTTCACGGATATTCAATTCAACATGGGATTGAATCCGATCAATTAGTTGCATATGCTTTTGTTGCTGCTTATGCAAAATGCATATGCGGGTCATCATTGTGCTTGGGTTGGATTTTTTTCATCAGTGGCTATGCACAAAACAATAACCCTTTGAAAGCGATCGGTTTATTTGTAAAAATGACATCTTTCGGGTTCAAACTTGATTCACGAATCGTATATCATGGATTATAACTTTCATTTGATATCATGGTTTATATTTTTTGATATATGATATATCGATTTATCATGGATTATAACTTTTGTTTACACTTATACAAATCGTGTATGGATTATAACTTTTGTTTTCTTGTTTTAGTCACAATTTACACAAGTGTAAAATCCACTGTAAATATGTAATCCAGAAACAAAAAATTAACAGTGAGCAATTTACACATGTCTAAAATAGGCACTTACACATGTGTATAACAACTAAACATAGGCAAACTAGAACTAAAAGGCAGAGAACAGTTTACACAAGTGTAAATTAGCTGCAAATGTGTAATATGGAAACAACTAAGTGATAGTGGTTTTAAAAACGAGAATGATAGGAGATAAAAACAACAACTGAACTTAGAAAGAAAGAAATATAATGTGAATATTGTGCTTTCAAAAGCAAATATTCAAAGAGAAAGTGTGGCCCATAATGCATTGCAGTTTCAGAACGAACAAAATGAAAGCTAGAGTAGTGATATTTTGAGCAATGACTAGTTTTTATGTTGCCATGCAAATCGCTAACATGGATATCATGTAATCATGGATTATAACTTTTGATATACGATATATGGATATATGATGGTTGAAATGTCCGGAAGGTTTGGCTTTGTTGAGAATGCAGTTTGGTTGCAATGTCCGCAATTTACACAGGTGTAAAACAGGCACGTACACGTGTGTAATAACATACAATTGAAAAAAACTAGATACTTACACATGAAACCAGTTGGAAAACTGTAATTCGGAAACAAATAAGGGACATAAATAAATTTACACATGTGCAAATCAGTTTCAAAGTTTAATACAAAAACAAATGTGTGACAGTGAGCAATTTACACATGTGTAAAACAGACACTTACACATGTGTAAAACAACCGAACACAGGAAAAACTAAGACTAAAAGATAGTGTACAATTTACACATGTGTAAAACAATTTCAAAGTTTATCCATAACAACTTTGTGACTGCAAAACAACTATGTGACATCAAAGAATTTACACATGTGTAAAACAGGCACTTACACATGTGCAAACATACAATTAAACCAAACCAGACACTTACATATATGTGTAAATCAGGTAGAAATAAATAATTCAGAAACAAATTAAGGGCAGAAGGCAATTTACACATGTGTAAATCACCTTCAAAATTTAATCCAGAAACAAATACGCGACAGAAACAAATATGAGAAACAAATGTGTGATAGGAAGCAGTTTACACATGTGTAAATAAGCTGGAAAAGTGTAATTTAGAAACAAATAAGAGATAGAAGACAATTTACACATGTGTAAAAGAGACACTTACACATGTGTAAAACAAACAATTTAACAAAATAAGAAAAACAAAGCCCAACACATAATATTAGAACACGAAAATAGTAAAGTATAAAAACTGTAATTCAAACATTAAAATAAAATTTCAAATTTAAACAAAATGTTACATGTATAAAATCCTAGTACATGAACACCTTATTTTAAAATAAAACTAGAGATATAAAAACAAAGCTTCATTATCCACCAACAACTCCATCTTCTTCGCTATCTTGATCACTAAAACTCTCTTCATCACAATGACTACCCTCATCAATTTGTTTTTTTTTTGTAGGACAGTTTCGAGAATCCTAGTAGGCAAGTTTGCAACTTAATTTGCTTCATTACAATGACTACATTCGCTTAATCCCCCGGACCACTCAAACGACAAGTTATATTGTCAGGCGGATTGAGCTTCACCTGCATGTATGAAAAAATTCTTAATTATAACACATGGTTAATGGTATTTATCTAAAAATACAAATAATAGACAAAAAATGAAACTATAAAACAAACAAAATTACCATGAGAACCAATGTATTGTTCAAAACCATCAACAACATCAGGTCTACCATTCATGCATTATGATAAAGATTTAGAAATATCCTTTTTGACATCTTTAAAAATGATTCCGATATATACAAGTGTTGCATGTGTTTCTATAGGTAAAGGAGTGAATAAAACATGAGAAGTTGAATAAGTTGCATGCTCAACAAGCCGTTGTCGATCGCGTTAACCGTCAATAGTTGTGTTAAAACACATCATAAACTTAACCAAAGTATTGAATTCAGTAAAATAAGTCTTAAAAAGTGTAATTGATCTTTCACATCTGAATATGGTTTTCATTAAACACAACATGGGTATTTCCCTAAAATAATTAAGGACCATTGATTCATAATAGAAAACAACATGTACACATGTGTAAAGCAGAAACTTACACATGTATAATACGAATGAACATAGATAAACTACAACTAACATATCATTGTTATTAGGGACACATTCCCAACAAACCTATATAAGCTATTTAATAGAAGATACGATGGATAGTGAGCAATTTACACATGTGTAAAACAGTAAAAGCGAACAATTTACGCCTGTGTAAAACATAAACTTACACATGTATAACACAAATGAATATAGATAAACTAGAACTAACTTATCATTTTATTCTGAACACATTCCCAACAATCTATATAAGCATAAATTATACATACCTTAGAAGGAAGTTCATCCATAATATGCCAAATACATAAACGATGGACAAATTCATTAAACACCTTAACTATGTCTTGTTTCATTGTCGAGACTTTGTCAGTTAAAGCTACCTTTAGTTGATTTCGGTGTGCTTCACGAAAACGTTTCAAAAACCATGTGTATGATTCAATAGTTTTGTCATAAAGATGGGCAACATCAAAAGTTACACAATTTTTATAGCGGTCGACCCTAGCAAAAGTTACGCAACTATGAATGTTCCAACAAATAAAAACATGTACCAATGAAGACTGAGATAACAAATAAGCACATGTCCCAAATCGATCACAAAATGCTAGGTTTTACAATCACTTTCACATAGATAGACATAATTAAAAAAAAAACTAAATTAAATGCTACGGATTTTAATATACAACTAAGAAACATGAATTCCATGTTTTTAATGTTCATCAATTTATAACTACATCATGTTTTACGAATTTGATAATCATAACATATTCGAAAGCAAACAAAAAAACACGAATATATTGATATAATCGACCAGGGAACTTTAGAGAGTAGGTAATTACCTGTTTCTTTAATCGAAGACATAGTTGTGTACTGCATAATTCTTATCAGCTCCAACACCCCCTTTCAGCCATAACTTCCGGTTGTTTCTCATAATTGTCAACACTAATGAAATTCAAAGTTGTGTAACTTTTGTTGCACAATTTTTATCAGCTTCAACACCTTCTTCAGCCATAACTTCCAATTGTTTCTCATAATTGACAACACTAATGAAATTTGAATCCCTATTTGAAAACAATATTTTAGGAGACACCATAACTACAATTAACACCAAACAAAATAAACAAGTTGAAACTATAAGCAACCATAAGAACTGAAATTATAAAAGCATTAAGGAATCGATGAAGAATTAAAACCCTAAGAAGAAGAAATTATGCGTTTGGAATGTTAGATTATAAGAATAAGATAGAAAACCCTCATACGATTGGAATGTTAGATGATAAGTAGAAGATAGAAAACCCTAACCTTATGTTCGATGTTTATGTAATGATCAACGTTTCTGTATTGATCGATTGGAAGGTTAGATGAGATTATCAATCTGCTTATTGTAGAAGAAGATGGGTATGTATGCTTGTGAAGCAGAAGATGGATGTTTGTAAGTGGAGAAAAAATGGTAAAATTACCACCTTACCCTTTTTAATTTAAACACTAGGGAAATAGATGAGTGGCTGAGATTTGTTCTCATGGTTCTCACAAAAGATGAGTGTTCTCATTTAAACCCTCCCCTATATATATATATATATATATAGAGGAAGTATATGGAGGAAACCCTCCTTATTTGGTAAACTCTGGAAACTCTGACCTCCCAACATTTTTTTTTTTTTGAAAAAAATAGGGTATGTAATATACATTTTTTTAAGCATTTCGGGCCAAAAAAATCGAAAAAGCGCCGAACGGTTTTTTTTTTAAAAAATAAAAAACGTCTACTGTTTACATATGATTAACACATTGTTAACACCTGTTATTAGCGCTTAACATGTGTTAGTCAAAATTTTATTTTATTTTTTAAAAAAAAAGTACTCGGCGCTTTTTTAATTTTTTTGGCCCAAAATGCTTAAAATCATGTATATTACTTGCCCTATTTTTTTCAAAAAAAAAAAATATTGGGAAGTCAGAGTTTCCAGAGTTTACCAAATAAGAAGGGTTTTCTCTATAACCATTCCCTATATATATATATATATATATATATATAGGGGAGGGTTTAAATGAGAACACCCATCTTTTATGAGAACAATGAGAACAAATCTCAACCATTCATTTATCTCCCTTCATGATTTAATAAAAGGGTAAGTAGGTAATTTAACATTCTTTTTTTTTACCAGCCATAATTGAGCATCCTGGATCTCATCCAGAATATGAAGAACTAGGGTTTTATTCACGATTGAAGATCATGAATTAGGGGTATCTTCATTCGATTTTTTATAGGGGTATGATTCTAAATCAACACCAAGGATTCCTTATGTGATATTCTCCCATTCCAATTACAGGTACATTCACTCGATCTTTGCCAATTCCTTAATCTGTATCATATGTTTGTATTTTTTTAATCGTGGCTTCGATCTGCTTGTTGATTCTTCTTTTGATGTGTGTTTAGAACATATGATACGGGTGATGTGTTCATATGAAGATTCTTACAATTATTTCGTAGTTCAACCTAAAATATACGATAGAGATTAACCTAAAACAAATGATGATGATGATGATATATTTCTAAAATGTGGTTTTGCGTTTGATAGGTTTGTGGATAATAGTTTGAAGATGATGTATTATTTGTTTGGAAAATGGGTAATGCACGCTATGTGTTCGATAAAATGCTTAGGTATTGTGTTGTGTTGTGAACGATTTTTTTTCTAAGTATCCGAAAATTGGGGATGTTGAGGTGCAAGATTGGTTTTGACGAAGCACCGGTTAAGGATACGTGGAGTTTTGGATGTTATGATTTATGGGTATCAATTGGCGTTTTCAATTACTAATTACATTGCTTTTTTTGTACCATTTGATGATTGATCATGTTTTTTGGTAGTTAAATTTTTTTTGTTTATGTGCTTAGTCTAATAATAAAGTTTAAGTAACAATCCAACACAAAAGTTCGATTATTGTTAGGCATATTGAAGTGCTAATGTCCACAAGCAAATCATTTTGACTATTCGACATATTATTTCATATTCTCCATCCATTATCTAACTCACTTGGTTATAAATTTTATTTATGATAGGGTGGTGCAGGCCTACTAGGAATGTTTGATATCGCAAAGGATGCGACATGTGCTTACTATGATGCGGCAAGGCGACTAAGAGGGTAAAAAACCAGCAGCAAGTTTGAGATATCATCGGTGTTCCCATTGTATACATAACTAACAACTGAAGAAAAAAAAAAGTCGAGCTGTTATAGAGTTGGTTATGATTAGATAGTAGTTAGTAGTTAGTTGGTTGTATCCTCTTCTTGTATATATATAAAGGATTACTGGTATTGTATTCATTGAGTTTATGATAAAAGTGGATTGAGAGCTCCTACCATTTGTTTCTAGACTACACATTTGCAGATGATTTATAGATGTACAAACTGTTCAATGTCTTCTATTTATAGTTTACCTATGTTAAGTTGTATCACACATGTTTAAGTGCTTGTTTTGTTAAATTGTTTGTTTTACACATGTGTAAGTGTCTCTTTTACATATGTGTACATTCCCTTTTGTCCCTTATTTGTTTCTAAATTATACTTGTCTAGCTTATTTACACATGTGAAAGTGTCTATTTTTGTTCAATTGTATGTTTTACACATGTGTAAGTGCATGTTTTACACATGTGTAAACTGCATGCTATCACATATTTGAATCTTGATTAAACTTTGAAGGTGATTTACACATGTGTAAATTGCCTTCTGTCCCTTATTTGTTTTTGAATTATACTTTTCCAACTTATTTACACATGTGTAAGTGTCTAGTTTTGTTCAATTGTATTTTTACACATAGGTAAGTGCCTGTTTTACACATGTGTAAATGGCTTGGTGTCACATATTTGATTCTAGATTACACTTTGAAGCTATTTTACACATGTGTAAATTGTTCATTCTCTTTTAGTCCTAGTTTTCATGTGTTCGGTTGTTTTACATATGTGTTGTGTCTGTTTTACACATGTGTAAATTGTTGACTGTCACACATTTTATTTCTGTATTAAACTTTGAAACTGATTTACAGATGTGTAAATTGCCCTCTGTCCTTTTTTTCTGAATTACACTTTTCTAGCTGGTTTACTTATGTGTAAGTGTCTAGTTTTATTCAATTGTATATTATTACACATGTGTGCATGCCTGTTTTGCACATGTGTACATTGCAGACATTGCAACCAAACTTAACTGCGTTTTAAACAAACCCAAACATTCCAAACATTGCAACCAACATATTACCAACCTAAACAACCATATATCATATATGAAAAGTTATAATCCATGATTACATAAAAATAAAAGTTATAATCCATGTTAGCGATTCGCAAGGTAACATAAAAACTAATCATTAATTGAAATATCAACTACCCTAGCAATTCATTTTTGTTATTTCTTTGACTGCAATGCTTTCTGGACCACATGTTCTCGATGAATATTTGCTTTGGAAAGCACAATCTTCATGGCATATTTCTTTTGTAGCAAGTTCAGTTGTCAATTTCTGTTTCTTGCTTTTCTCGTTTTTTAAAACCATATTCTCAGTTCTTCAGACAACTTTCCTTTTACGCTTCCATGCGTATCATCAAGAACACACCACAATCAAGACTGTTTTTCTTTGTTGACAGTGGATATTCTCTTTCCATTGTACAATCTTCGTATAATTTTCTAGGCTTCTACAATTATGACATCTAAAAGTTCTCTTTGTCATTTTCCAACCAAGAGTAGAATTTAGCTTTTTTTTCCTGTGTGCCTGGTCAAAGTAACAAAAGACAATACCATTAAGCCATTTGTTTTTTGCTACTATTCTAGACAAATAATCCGATTTACACACATGTGTAAATGAGCAAAACTGCTCGCTTACACATGTGTAAACCTCATAACTACAACTATTTAAACAGACATTTGTTCTAATGCCGTATTTTCAATGTGTACATCAAATTTACACATATGTAAATTTCTTACTTACACAGATGCAATAGTAACTAAGTTGATTTACACATGTGTACAGAACTTTTAAGCACAAGGATGTACACATGTGTAAACCTACATATATATGATTTAATAAAAAAAGTTCTACCATTAATTTGCTTAAACTTAGTCTCAAACACATAATTCAACAAAATCAACACAACAATTACTTAGACCTTTAATCAAACACCTTATTTGCATCTGCTCAATCGAAAATAACCAAAAAAACAACACAACACACATCTAGACATTTCATCAAACACCTTATGTGCAACTACTTTAACAAGTTCTTCACAAGAGCATACAATTGCAAGCTTCTCATCAGATAACAGGTTTAGGTCAGCAACATATTCATGTACCAATATTAAACAAAACAGAGTGTTGTTGTCCTTAAATCAACAATGATTCATCATTGTACCTATCCAAAAATTAGATCAAAGCAACACTTTATTCAAAACCCTAACCTAAACATATATACGATGATCCAATACACAAATAATTATCAATCAAGTACACAAGCTAGTTTCCCTTCTTGTAGTTCTTCACTAGCAATTCATTCACCAAAACCCTGTTATAGTCGAACGTCGACGGTGGACTCGCCGGAGCTGCATCCATAACCACCATTCGTTTCTTCTTAATCTTCTCTTTAATTGAATGTTTTTGTAGTAATCATGTTACAGCTTCGATTTTTCAGAGTTGAATTCCATTGTTATGTTGATTGAAGGTAGGTTTTATGATAAAGATCGATGATTGAAGGCATGTTTTGAGAAGAAGATTATAAAAGAATTACTTGACGAATTTACCCTTTGGATTTGTTCCAGCATGTTTTTTTCTTGTTTGGAGTCACCATCTAATCTTGGCCTTTGATCAAAATAGATCTATGGATGAAAATAGTTCTCGTTCTCACAAAAATTCAAGTTCTCAAGATAACCCTTCCCTATATATATATATATATATATATATATATCAGTTTATTTATAATTGTTATCGATTATTATTTAAGAAATGGTAAATTTGATTGAAATATAAAAACAACATATAGAAATCGGAAAATAAATAAATAAGTTTCGTGTAAATATATTTAAAATCAAATAGAAAGAAATAAATTCATATACTTAATAAACACTATTTTATCCATACGATTTCAAAATTCTTACTACGCATGGTGTTTTGACAAAAAATAAATAAATAAATAAATAAATAAATAAATAAATAAAAACCCACAATTTATAAAAAGATGCTTTTTAAACGACAAATTTGTATACACAAATGCTTTTTACAACGGTGTCATCTACCTTCATAAACGACAAGTGCAAAAATACCAATAACTAAAAATAGGTATATTATACGTTTATTGAACACATTTATCGCTTTTGTTATTTTTTTGAACGACAAACTAAATATTATCTGAACTGTCAGTGGGTTACCACTGAATAAATGGATGTCCATTGGGCAGCCCATGTCCACCAAGCTACCAATTCGGGGAAAAACATGCCGGCAAAGGCCCACTTCAGTAAAACACGTCTGGATCGGATTCGAACTTAAGCCCAAATGACCTCAAGCTCTTATCGCTTTTGTTTATATTGTGGTTTCTTCAAACAATGAATTCGATAACATTTGCATGTTAACATAGGTATCATATGTGTTATCAAAATGAAATAAATACAAGTATCATCTCGAAAACACTCTTTACATTTCCTAAATAAAAATATATCTAAATCGTTTACCCAAAATATCATAAGAAGCATTTTAGTTAGTACTATTTTTTTAGTTTAAAAAAATCCCAGTTTTATTATTTAGTTAATAGATTTACTATAAGTTTCACAACTATTCGAATTGAAATGATTTACTAATTGAAATGTTTTTAAACCATGTCAATATTCCTAGAACATATAATATTTTATGTTTTGAGAAATTAAGAATGAGGGATGGCATGTGATAGTTGAGTTATGAATCATTACTGTCTAGGAATATAGTGATAAAAACAAAATTCCAAAAATTCTAAATAGAGAAAAAACCAAACAAACAAATTTGTCATTTTATGAATCACTGATTTCTTATTCCTTACACTTAAGAATCATAATTTCATATACACCAATCAAACTAATTTAAACCAATTAGTATATATATTAATTCCTAACGGTCGGTGCAACAGTGTGTGAACGCGTGGCGGACTTATAATTTCAAGTGTGAACAGAGGACAAAACGGTGCCTTAATAGTTATAAACAATTTTAAAAAACCAAATCCCGAATTAAGGAGCAATTAAATAAAAAACCAAACTAATTACCATAAGTAAATAAAAAAACAATTTTTAAACATGAAACTTAATAGTTATAAGAAATTGCAAGTAAGGACATAAATTATCAAGAATTTACAGACCACTTCACCAACACCAAGAGCAATAGAGAAGCTTCCATCTATGTCAGCAACTGCCAATAAAGAATTCATTCTCTGCAACTCGATATATAATTGATTGATGGGTAAATCCGATGCTGATATAACCACGTGTTAGATCCAACCAAATCTGACACCTTTATTAGTTCAAGATTGTACTTTAATCCATGATAATATAAATAACTTAAAAAAGAAACAACATGTTGATCACCAACATGACTAAAGTAGCACCAGAAAGTGACACAACTGTGGCAGAATCATATGGTGGAGAGTTGTGGTAATAATAAGGGAAGTAGTTCGTAATAGGGTTTGGTGTTCCTGGGGCAGGGTAGTTACCGGTTGCAGCCGGTGGATAATAGTAGCCCCCACCGGTGGAAGGTGGTGGTGGAGAGTAGTAATATCCACCACCACCACCGGTGGTGGAGGGTGGTGGTGGTGAGTAGTAGTAGCCACCACCGGTGGAGGATGGTGGTGGTGGGGAGTAGTAGTAGCCACCACCGGTGGATGATGGTGGTGGTTGTTGGTTGCATGGGTTATCACAAGCAGCACACATTGTGCATTCTATATGGTATTTTGACCCGACCCATGTGGTTGATGGAGCTCCAAGTGAGAGGTGAGAAGCTAGAAGGATGGTGAAGAGGAAAGTGTTGACTTTTTGACTTTGGGTATCCATGTGAAGGGATAGAAGTGTGTGGGGAATTTGGAAAGGGAAAGGGAAAGAATGGAGGGCTCCTTATCCTAGAGGTTGGTAATTATTATAAGGCCAACTAACTTTTTACACATGTTGTGAAACTTGTACATTATGTATGAACACTTGTACCTTTTCTTTGAATATGACAAAACATATTTTGGTGGTATGGGTTGTCTAAAACAAACTTTATATATTTTGTTTTTGTGATAAGATTTTGAATATTAAAAATATTTCGTTCATGTTACTAACTAGGATAGTTGATAATTTTATGGGTTTGGACTTTCTACTCAAAAGATGAACTGATCTATCATGTTTGGTTTGTAGCGTTGTTAAGATTGACTAATATATTATACTAGTTTTTATCTCGCGAGCGTCCCGGATTGAAATATCTAATATGACATAATAAAATATATTATTATTATTATTATTATTATTTTAAACAAATCATTGCCATAAGTTATCATATTCAAATATAAAAAAAACGAATCTCTGCGTCGGGGTATAAATCTAGTGTCATTACAAATGAATTCGAAAGTTTGTAATCGATCATTCTAAAAAAAACTAACATGAAATAAGAAAAAAAAAGTTAATTATTGAAATATCGAACGCATTCGTCTAAGGGTTATGTGATGCGTTAAAAAATTCATGGGTATATGATCGGGTATATAGTTCAGGTATTTGGGTATGTTGTTTCGGGTAATCGGGTCGGGTATCACCTAATCCCAGACCCGACCCAAACCCACAATTTTTTTTAAACTAATCCCAAACCCGACACAATACCTGTCGGGTTACAAAAAATAGTCATTTTTTCTCCGTTTTTTATATAGCACTATGGTACTCGTTGGAAAGATAATAAAACGCTCGTTAATTTGGTGTAATTTTTTTTCTTTAAAAAATCTCGTATATAAAAGATATTAGCGTTTAAAAGTTATGGGAGGAAACATGAGAGAAAAAATAGTAAAGTTTTAATATTTAGATTTAGTAGATTAGGTATTTAATAGATTAGGTTAAATCATATTTATTCCTTTTTTTTAATTGGTTTACACTTGCCACATCACATCCTATGTTGCATCTCTCAAATGAGAGATTGCATAAGAATATGACATGCAGGATTAATCCCTTTGCAATATATATATACTAGATTATACCCCGGGAGCGTCCCGGGTTGAGAAATTTAATATGATACATCAATTTTACATATGAAATAGACTGATGTATAACTCTAATATTAATATCTAACCTAAAAAAAATTAACAATGTACAACTCCAATGCTAACACCTAACCTAAAAGAATGTAGAACTTTAATGTAACTCTAATATTAACGCCTATCCTAAACACTAAACAAATGTACAACTCTAACATACTAATATTGATACCTAACTTAAAACAATGTATAACTCTATTAACTTATTCGTCTCTGGATGAAAAAAAATTCACATTTACTGATTTAAACATAATTAGTGACTTGTCTATACATGATTAATGATTTATCTGAACACTTTGTGTTTTTTTTTCCTGTATGAACAAAACCCCACAAAAAAATTTCTCTGTTTTTTATATAGCACTATGGTACTCGTTGGAAAGATAATAAAACGCTCGTTAATTTGGTGTAATTTTTTTCTTTAAAAAATCTCGTATATTAAAGATATTAACGTTTAAAACTTATGGGAGAAACATGAGGGTGAAAAATCCAATTTTGTTTTTAAATTATTTTTTTCCTAAAATATCTCAATGCCACATGGGATGACACATGGCACACTCAAGAAAGAGAATGCCTCTTTGAGTGCCATGTCATTAAAATGGCTTTGGTTTATTATATGTATAGATATATATATATATATAGATATATATGCAAGTAGTTTATATATGGGTGGTGATATTTAAACCCCCCACCTTCTATTTTAACCTCCTCAAAGTGCCTCGCTTAACCTAAGCGAGGGGCTTTGGAGCTGAATTCGAGGAGGTCAGTACGAGGGGCAGAAAAAGTTTTTTTTTTTTTTTTTTTTTTTAATTCGAAGCACCTCGCTTAGGCCTAAGCGAAGCGCTTCGAGGGGGTAATTTATTTTGGTAGTTGTTTTTATGTTTTGAGTTGTTTTTTTTTTTTTTAATTTAATAATTATAAAAAGTTAAAAAATTTTAAAAACAAAGTAATAACCCTCAACATTGTCAATGACTTAAACTTGACATCATCAACCACGTAAAGTCAATGAATGCGGTATGCGCGTTAAATTTCATTAAATGCGGCAACACAGGCAAGTCCTCGTCTGATAACAACTGAAAAGTAGCCGGTGCAAGTTATGTTGTAGCTTCCAAAACACGACGTCGTTGTAGCTCATATGTTATTATCTCTTCTCTTATTCTCTGTTTCTCTAGTTCTCGATGGATTATTGCTCTCATATCATGGATCAGAGAGATTTAAGCTAATTAAACTCATATCTCAAGCCGGTGCAAGTTATGTTGTAGCATCCTTGATCATCTTCTTGTAATTACTTTTCAGTTGTTATCCGAGAGATAGCGGTCAACGATGAAGACAATCTGAAAGTGGATACCATGGATCAGAGAGATTCAAGCTAATTAAACTCATATCTCAAGCCGGTGCAAGTTATGTTGTAGCATCCTTGATCATCTTCTTGTTCAACACACACCAGCTTTTTCATCTCAGTTTCCAACCACTAATACCAGATTGATGATACTCAATTTCGGTTAATATAGAGTATATCAGAGAAAGATTTAGTTGAAAGTGGATACAATGGATCAGAGAGATTTAAGCTAATTAAACTCATATCTCAAGCCGGTGCAAGTTATGTTTGTCACACCCTCAAATTACCACTTGCGGGGTTTTACCGCGAGGCGCAAGACAAACCAGGATCCAAGTCAACGATCACAACAAACAACTCTATATGAAAAGCGTAAAGAGACATAACCATTAATTTCATAAGCGGAAGCGTTTAAGTAGCATTAAATCAACTATGCTATCATCTCAAAAGCTATTTAAAATACTTTTATTACAAAACATGCAACTATGCCTAGACGCCAGTGCAGACCCGTGCGCCTAGTTCCATTCATTGCTACCTTAGCGACCTGAGAAAAACATGCCAAAAAGATGTCAACATATAATGCTGGTGAGTTCACAGGTTTGTTCAATATGTTACCAAAACGTTACCATGTCCATACTATATCAATGTTACCAAGTACGCTAGCTAGGCGTATGTTTTATTACTACTACGATTGGAAACCATTACTAGACACGTTTAGCAATGTTTAGCATGTTTAAGCAGCCCGTATGTTCAGCATGATAATGTTCCTGTTCGAGACAATATGCACCCGCCCGGCCCTCCAAGCCGACGAGTGGGGCAGGTCACGCCCAATAGATCTATCCACATTTCCCTCGTTGTGCATCCCCGCACATTCATGGTTTCCCCCGGGACTTCCAAAAGATCGTATAGCAATATAAAGTTAAAAACCATAGTATGACATATGTTACCAAAACGGTTTAGCGCATGTTTTCTCCCGCAAAAGTTAAAGCAGTAAAAGTGGGGCCGTGAACTCACCTTAGATAGCGTTCTTCAATTACAAGTAAAGATGTTTAGCCCTTGATAATCCCTCTACCGGAGATCTATCAAAATGTTCACATAAGTGTTCTGACTAATAACCATAAGGTTATCTAGTCCCCGATTGTCCAGATCGTAACCAAGTATGTTTTAAAACGTGTTTAAATGTTTAACCGACACACTAGACCGACCCGACATCCCGTTGGTGACCCATTACCCTAACTAATCAAGTACACATAGATTACACACAAGGTTCAAGCATAAAACACTTAGTTTGTATCAAAAATCTCATTTCTGCATCAGAACGGTCGAACCAGTCAGTTTTAAGTCTCCTTCGCACCTTTTCAGTCTCCTTCGCCCGTTTTACATTTCGTTCGACCGTTTGATGCCTCCTTCGCCCGTTTTACCACATTCGCCCAACAAAACCCAGGTTCGACCCTGGTTTTCCTCCTTCGCACCTTCGATCGGTCGAAGGAGGCCAGGTTCGCCCCTGTTGTGCAATTTTTCCTAAAAACGCTTCAAACACATTCGAAACGACTCGAAACATCATCAAACACAGCAGTCAAGCATGGATAACTTATCCCTACAAAACCCCACCGATTTCCCCCGATAATACGTCCGTTTCAGCCCTTTCCCAAAATGGTAAAGATTATGGAAACATCACTTTCATGCATGAATAATTTACCCAATTTGGAAACTTTTGAAATCGATTCATGCTTAGCTTAAAATACTCAGTTTGTCGATTATCCGACCTTTTCTTATCAATTCTATTGATCATAAATATCATGCATCAAGTTTAGATCCAATAAATCCCCCAAATACCCATATTATCATCACCATATCCAATCCTAACCCTAGACAACAATATTCCAACATTAATAACAATCCTATATCATGTTTCTATCATAGATATAGCAGCAAATCATTGAACAACACCTAATACCACATAATATACAATTTACATATGTTATTCACCATGAAACCTATGTTAATGATAATGTTTTGATTTAGAAAGATGTTTAAAAGGTTTTTAATCATAAAAACACCCTTAGAACAGATCCTGACAATTAGGGTTAGATGAAAACGAATTAAAATGCTTTTAAAAAGGTTTAGGATTATGAACACACCTTGGATTCTTATTTAGATGTTGTAGATAGGTTAGATTATGAAAAAGAAGAGCAAAAACTCCTTCCTTAGTGATTAAGATCGTTTGAGAGCGTTTTGGGACGGTTAGGGTTTGTGAAATGATGAAAAATGACAAAGGTTGGTATTTATACTAATCCTCCTTCGCACCATTTCAATGGTCGAAGGTGGTCTCCTTCGACCCTTTCACAGGGTCGAATGAGCCCTGTTCAGGTCGAAGGGAATTCCTTCAATTCCACTTCTCTGGTTCGCCCATCTACAAAGGGTCGAACCAGACAATTGCTCTCCTTCGACCACTCGAAGTGGTCGAACCAGGTTTCCTTTTTAACTAGTTTTCCAGTTTGTCGTGTTTAACGCATTCTAACACATCATAACACATAGGCATGCATCCTTAATCTATATTTAACATATTTAAGCACAGATAATCATTTATACATCATTTAAACACATCTATGTATATAATCCACCACACGACCCGTAATCTACACATATACTTAATCAGTTCATGTAATGTCACCAACAATGGAACCCGATACTAGTGTATTACCAAAACAACTCCCCAATGATCCTCCAGATCATTGTACCCTGGACAATCCTAACTTGACCCGACTCAACTAACCTAGTTAAGTTTGTTTATAAACATTTCTCGCTAAGGTAGACTTAGATGTTACTAATATGTTTAAGCCAAACATGCCGGGTGTCACATCATCCCCACGTTGAAAGAATTTTTGTCCCGAAAATTGAGCAAAGCCCCAAAAAGAAAGAAACGAGAAGAACAGAACGAAAAAGAAAATTACCGGATGTCACATCATCCCCACGTTGAAAGGAATCTCGACCCGAGATTCATTCCGCTTCAGCAGTAACATGCCTCGATTCAAACGCGCGCTTCGGGAAGAGATGAGGATACTTAGCTTTCATCTAATCCTCCCGTTCCCATGTGAACTCTGGTCCACGGTTCGAGTTCCAACGGACTTTAACGATGCGGATTTTACTCCGACGAAGGCTACGAATCTTGTAGTTCGAGAATCTCGACAGGTTCCTCCACAATGCGAAGACGATCATCAACCTTGATCTCTTCCAGTGGTACAATGAGAGATTCATCAGCCAAACGCTTCTTCAAGTTAGACACATGGAAGACGTTGTGTACACTACCGAGCTCCGCCGGTAAGTCAAGTCTGTATGCCACCGGTCCAATCCGATCCAGGATTGCGAATGGTCCGACATAACGAGGGTTAAGCTTGCCACGCTTTCCAAAGCGTATGACGCCCTTCCATGGTGAAACTTTCAGAAGTACCTTGTCCCCAACCTGGAACTCTAAAGGTTTTCGACGGCGATCGGCATAGCTCTTCTGACGATCCCGTGCAGCAGCCAAACGTTGACGGATCTGTACGATTTTCTCCGAAGTTTCGTACACGAGCTCCGGACCAGTGAGCTGGCTCTCGCCCACCTCGGCCCAACAAAGTGGTGATCGACATTTCCGTCCGTAAAGAGCCTCGAACGGAGCTGCCTTGATGCTAGAGTGATAGCTGTTGTTGTAGGAGAACTCCACTAACGGCAGGTGGATCTCCCAACTTTTGCCAAAATCTATCACACATGCCCGAAGCATGTCTTCCAAGGTTTGAATCGTCCGCTCACTCTGTCCATCAGTTTGCGGATGATAAGCCGTACTCATATCCAGCTGAGTACCCAAAGCCTTGTGCAGAGCCTTCCAGAAATGCGAAGCGAAACGAGAATCACGATCAGAGATAATAGAAACAGGCACCCCGTGCCGAGCAACCACCTCCTTAAGGTAAAGTCGAGCCAACCGCTCGAGTCCATCGGTTTCCTTAATAGGTATAAAACGTGCCGATTTTGTCAGCCGGTCAACAATCACCCAGATCATATCGTACCCACTAGGTGACCTTGGCAGCTTGGTGACAAAATCCATCGTGATTCGTTCCCACTTCCATTCCAGAACCTCTGGTTGTTGCAGGAGACCAGACGGCCTCTGATACTCCACCTTGACCTTAGCACAAGTCAAACATTTGCTGACATAAGAAGCTATATCAGCTTTCATGTTCGGCCACTAATAAAGTATCTTCAAATCCTGATACATCTTATCGGAGCCAGGGTGAATAGAATACCGGGATTTGTGAGCTTCATCCAAAACAAGCTCGCGCAATCCCCCGAACAATGGGACCCAAACACGTCCCGCAAAATAGTGTAAGCCATCGGTCCTGAGCTCAAGATGCTTGTCAGCACTGTGCATAGTTTCAGCCTTAAGGTTTTCCTCCTTCAAGGCTTCCAACTGTGCAGAACGGATTTGGTCAGGTAACGACGAATGAATGGTGAGCTGTAAGGCTCGAACACGACGAGGGTTCGCAGACTCCTTCCTGCTTAAGGCGTCCGCCACAACGTTCGCCTTGCCAGGATGGTATTAGATGGCACAGTCATAATCGTTCAGGAGTTCAACCCAGCGATGCTGCCGCATGTTCAACACCTTCTGGTCGAAAATATGCTGAAGACTCTTGTGATCGGTATATACTTCACACTTGGTACCGTACAAGTAATGTCTCCAGATTTTCAACGCAAAAACTACCGCACCTAGTTCCAAGTCATGAGTAGTGTAGTTCTTCTCATGAACTTTGAGTTGGCGAGAAGCATAAGCAATAACCTTCCCGCGCTGCATCAACACGCAACCGAGACCACGAATAGAAGCATCACAGTACACAACGAAGTCATCCGTACCCTCAGGTAAGGATAAGATAGGTGCAGAACAAAGTTTAAGCTTCAGCATCTGAAATGCTGATTCTTGTGATTCATCCCAGTCGAACTTTCGGTCCTTTTGGGTAAGAGCAGTGAGGGGTTGAGCGATCTTCGAAAATCCCTCAATAAAGCGACGATAGTAACCCGCAAGACCTAGGAATTTCCGCACCTCAGATGGCGTTTTTGGTGCTTCCCAGTCTTTAATAGCTTCGATCTTAGCCGGATCGACATGAATTCCCAGTTCATTCACCACATGTCCTAGGAATTGAACTTCACGTAACCAAAAATCACACTTCGAGAACTTAGCATACAACTGCTCCTGTCTCAAAAGTTCCAAGACCAACCGCAGATGTTCCTCATGATCCGCCTTGTTCTTGGAGTAAATCAGAATGTCGTCAATGAACACGATGACGAACTTATCAAGGTAAGGTTTGCAAACGCGGTTCATCAAATCCATGAACACCGCCGGTGCGTTAGTGAGGCCAAAAGGCATGACCAAGAATTGCGGGGTTTTACCGCGAGGCGCATGACAAACCAGGATCCAAGTCAACGATCACAACAAACAACTCTATATGAAAAGCGTAAAGAGACATAACCATTAATTTCATAAGCGTAAGCGTTTAAGTAGCATTAAATCAACTATGCTATCATCTCAAAAGTTATTCAAAATACTTTTATTACAAAACATGCAACTATGCCTAGACGCCAGTGCAGACCCGTGCGCCTAGTTCCATTCATTGCTACCTTAGCGACCTGAGAAAAACATGCCAAAAAGATGTCAACATATAATGCTGGTGAGTTCACAGGTTTGTTCAATATGTTACCAAAACGTTACCATGTCCATACTATATCAATGTTACCAAGTACACTAGCTAGGCGTATGTTTTATTACTACTACGATTGGAAACCATTACTAGACACGTTTAGTAATGTTTAGCATGTTTAAGCAGCCCGTATGTTCAGCATGATAATGTTCCTGTTCGAGACAATATGCACCCGCTCGGCCCTCCAAGCCGACGAGTGGGGCAGGTCACGCCCAATAGATCTATCCACATTTCCCCCGTTGTGCATCCCCGCACATTCATGGTTTCCCCCGGGACTTCCAAAAGATCGTATAGCAATATAAAGTTAAAAACCATAGTATGACATATGTTACTAAAACGGTTTAGCGCATGTTTTCTCCCCCAAAAGTTAAAGCAGTAAAAGTGGGGCCGTGAACTCACCTTAGATAGCGTTCTTCAATTACAAGTAAAGATGTTTAGCCCTTGATAATCCCTCTACCGGAGATCTATCAAAATGTTCACATAAGTGTTCTGACTAATAACCATAAGGTTATCTAGTCCGCGATTGTCCAGATCGTAACCAAGTATGTTTTAAAACGTGTTTAAATGTTTAACCGACACACTAGACCGACCCGACATCCCGTTGGTGACCCATTACCCTAACTAATCAAGTACACATAGATTACACACAAGGTTCAAGCATAAAACACTTAGTTTGTATCAAAAATCTCATTTCTGCATCAGAACAGTCGAACCAGTCAGTTTTAAGTCTCCTTCGCACCTTTTCAGTCTCCGTCGCCCGTTTTACATTTCGTTCGACCGTTTGATGCCTCCTTCGCCCGTTTTACCACATTCGCCCAACAAAACCCAGGTTCGACCCTGGTTTTCCTCCTTCGCACCTTCGATCGGTCGAAGGAGGCCAGGTTCGCCCCTGTTGTGCAATTTTTCCTAAAAACGCTTCAAACACATTCGAAACGACTCGAAACATCATCAAACACAGCAGTCAAGCATGGATAACTTATCCCTACAAAACCCCACCGATTTCCCCCGATAATACGTCCGTTTCAGCCCTTTCCCAAAATGGTAAAGATTATGGAAACATCACTTTCATGCATGAATAATTTACCCAATTTGGAAACTTTTGAAATCGATTCATGCTTAGCTTAAAATACTCAGTTTGTCGATTATCCGACCTTTTCTTATCAATTCTATTGATCATAAATATCATGCATCAAGTTTAGATCCAATAAAACCCCCAAATACCCATATTATCATCACCATATCCAATCCTAACCCTAGACAACAGTATTCCAACATTAATAACAATCCTATATCATGTTTCTATCTTAGATATAGCAGCAAATCATTGAAGAACACCTAATACCACATAATATACAATTTACATATGTTATTCACCATGAAACCTATGTTAATGATAATGTTTTGATTTAGAAAGATGTTTTAAAGGTTTTTAATCATAAAAACACCCTTAGAACAGATCCGGACAATTAGGGTTAGATGAAAACGAATTAAAATGCTTTTAAAAAGGTTTAGGATTATGAACACACCTTGGATTCTTGTTTAGATGTTGTAGATAGGTTAGATTATGAAAAAGAAGAGCAAAAACTCCTTCCTTAGTGATTAAGATCGTTTGAGAGCGTTTTGGGACGGTTAGGGTTTGTGAAATGATGAAAAATGACAAAGGTTGGTATTTATACTAATCCTTCTTCGCACCATTTCAATGGTCGAAGGTGGTCTCCTTCGACCCTTTCACAGGGTCGAATGAGCCCTGTTCAGGTCGAAGGGAATTCCTTCAATTCCACTTCCCTAGTTCGCCCATCTACAATGGGTCGAACCAGACAATTTCTCTCCTTCGACCACTCGAAGTGGTCGAACCAGGTTTCCTTTTTAACTAGTTTTCCAGTTTGTCGTGTTTAATGCATTCTAACACATCATAACACATAGGCATGCATCCTTAATCTATATTTAACATATTTAAGCACAGATAATCATTTATACATCATTTAAACACATCTATGTATATAATCCACCACACGACCCGTAATCTACACATATACTTAATCAATTCATGTAATGTCACCAACAATGGAACCCGGTACTAGTGTATTACCAAAACGACTCCCCAATGATCCTCCAGATCATTGTACCCTGGACAATCCTAACTTGACCCGACTCAACTAACCCAGTTAAGTTTGTTTATAAACGTTTCTCGCTAAGGTAGACTTAGATGTTACTAATATGTTTAAGCCAAACATGCCGGGTGTCACAATGTTGTAGCTCATATGTTATTATCTCTTCTCTTATTCTCTCTTTCTCAAGTTCTCGATGGATTATTGCTCTCATAACATGGATCAGAGAGATTTAAGCTAATTAAACTCATATCTCAAGCCGGTGCAAGTTATGTTGTAGCAGTCAAGGTAGATTGTGGAAATCAATTACAGTTATTTGGAATGTTTCTAATCATTACAGTAACGAAATCATTCTCACATGAATATCCTTTGAAATCCATGGGAAGATAGATAAACAATCCTCATCCACAATGTTCTTACCTATAGCTACCAACGATGATTGCCAGTGAGATTGATAACTGGACAGGTTAGCTAGGTGTTTGTCAAAAAGGTAGAGCACACCACTAGAGCAAAAAGTTGTGTGTATTAGCAAAAAGTTGTCAAAAAACCTGCGTAAAGGACTAAAGCCACATATCTTGCCATTAATACCAACGATGATTTCCAGAGGGTATGTACAATGGTTTTTTTTATATATAAAGAACATTAATCGGTTTTATTTAGCGTAAAAAGTTCATTGTACATATACCTCCTTATCTAAAACAAATCACATCATTGTAGAGGTTACTAGGTTACTCATTACCGTTGGACGTTGAAGGTAAACATGGACAGTGAGAAGTGAGATCGATAACTTCTCTATGGAAGTTGCTAAAATAGTTAAACAAAAGCTGAAATTGAACAGTTATTTGGAATGTTCCTGATCATTACAGTAATACTAGGATCCGGTTCGAGTCTAAAGCTTCGTGTGTCATCTTGGTCGAACTCATGTTGCAACATTCGTCTTTGTGTGGCAACATACTTGAAATCAATGGGAAGATAAACAATCCTCATCCACAATGTTCTTACCTATGAGTTTAATTAGCTTGAATCTCTCTGATCCATGGTATCCACTTTCAGAATCTGAAGAGAAGCTATCATCTCAGAGAGATATCTGTCAAGTCCAAATATTGCAAGTCCAAATCATTGTACGATGTCTTTTTCAGAGGACCTCGACTCTTGAGATGTTGCAGGTGTTTGAAAAGTTTGAACTGAAATTGAACTTTTCATGCAAGCAAGTAAAATTCAGTTGTTTTACTAATTTCATAGTCTTGATACTTTTAACAATCGGATCGGCGCTAAACAATAGAAAGTAATTACAAATATTGCTAGAGGGTCACTATTCATATATAAAGAACATTAATCGGTTTCATCTTTGTTTTCTTGAGTTCAACTTTCCTTGATCTACCTTTATCATCTCAGAGAGATATCTGTCAACGATGGAAGGGAACCCGAAACAATAAAAAGTAATTACAAAGAAGATGATCAAAGATGCTACAACATAACTTGCACCGGCTTGAGATATGAGTTTAATTAGCTTGAATCTCTCTGATCCATGGTATCCACTTTCAGGTTGTCTTCATCGTTGACCGCTATCTCTCGGATAACAACTGAAAAGTTGTCTCATTAATTCCAATTCCAATTCCACCGGTGCAATCAGAATCTGAAGAGAAGCTATTATCTCAGAGAGATATCTGTCAACGATGATGGCGCAGAGGTTAGCGGTAACTTTAAATTTTGAATGATCGTCGGTTTGCTCTCTATATACCAATCAACAGTAGCGATCATTACAGTTATTTGGAATGTTTCTGATCATTGTCAGAGGGTCACTATTCATACATAAAGAGCATAATCAAACAAGGGTTCTTATCGGAGAGATATCGGTCAACGATGAAGGCAACCTGAAACGACATGAACATTTATAACCTTTCTGTACCTGTGGCCAAAAGAACCTGATAAAGGCTGTACACGAGTACTAGAGAAACAGAGAATAAGAGAAGAGATAATAACATATGAGCTACAACGACGTCGTATTTTGGAAGCTGAAGTTCGGAGAGAACTAAATATTCAGTTGTTGATTTTCTTCTCTATACAGAGTGACGATAGGCGTTTTCGATTTCCAAATGAATCAACGACTTAAACTTGACATCATCAACCACGTATAGTCAAATATTTATTCTCCATATCCATACCTTGTTTCAAGTATCTTGTAAAATTCATTTCG
Organism: Ambrosia trifida; assembly: GCA_028751855.1. Classification (NCBI taxonomy): domain Eukaryota; kingdom Viridiplantae; phylum Streptophyta; class Magnoliopsida; order Asterales; family Asteraceae; genus Ambrosia; species Ambrosia trifida. The sequence continues at coordinate 137,812,815 of CM054122.1, forward strand.
TCTTCAAGACTCCTATGAGTCAACAAAGGTTGACTTTTTTGAGCATTAACAATGACTATATTACATTATTATTATTATTATTATTTTTTATTATATTTGTAATTTAGTTCCTTTGTTTTATTATTATAATAATTTGTTATTATCAAGAATCGGAAATTAGTAAAACGATTTATGAAAGTATCAAGAATCGGAAATTAGTAAAACGATTTAATAAATCATTGCTCAGACGTTAGGGTTTGATAAACACAAAACTTATTATTTATAAAGCAACAAAAACACAAATCGTACCGTGAAATAAAGAGAGGCCCATTAGGAGTGCCGTGGAGGAAGATCGTCGGTTTGCTGTATTCGATGATTAGCTTGAAATCAATCTCTCTGATCCATGGTATCCACTATCAGGTTGTCTTCATCGTTGACCGCTATCTCTCGGATAACAACTGAAAAGTTGTCTTCAATGATTCTAAAAAACTTGAAAGTAATTACACCGGCTTGAGATATGAGTTTGATTATTATCGTATTTGCAACTTAGTTCCTTTCTCTCGAAAAACAATCCGATTGTTAAAAGTATCAAGACTATGAAATTAGTAAAAAAACTGAATTTTACTTGCTTGCATGAAAAGTTATTTTTAAATGTTTGGACTACACTCATACAAACCACTTTGCGATTAATGCTCTAGTTTTTGTTGTTTTTGATGTGGAAACGGTTTTTCTTTATCCATGGTATGTGCATCATCAAGGTACTTTAAAGGATCCATGTTTGAGGGAAAATGAAGAGTGGGATGTTAATGTGATTGGTTTATAGTGTATATATATGATTATTTAAAGGGTGGGAAATGTGCCTAAGGAGTTACGTGCATTATCTAGTATCGAAACTTGCGATTAAATAATATATGGACTACACTCACGGTATGTGCATCACGTATTTTCATTCTTTCCTTGATCTGCAATATTTGAAAATTATCATTTCTTGACATGCTTGGTAACACCTTGATCTGCAATATTTGAAAATTATCATTTCTTGACATGCTTGGTAACACCTTGATCTGTAACATCTGAAAATTATCATTTCTCGAAAAGTAATTAAAAACACTTAAAAATGAATTAAAAACAATTGTTGCGAGTTAGGTTTAGTCGGAGGACCACGTACAATGATTCATCAAAGTTGTACAAAGCTGGATGTTTGTACTGGAAAACCAAAACGAGCAATAAACGAAGCGAAACGGGGAGATATAATTTTCTTGGCTTGGAAACAACTTAAAAGAACCAAAAATGAATTAAAATTATTTTTTGGTGATTAACAGATAATTTTAAAGAATTAAAAGAAATTCAATTTTTTTTAGAAAAATGCCAAAACGCCTCGCTTTGGTCAAAGCGAGGCGCCTGGTTGCCTCGCTTTGGCCAAAGCTAGGCTGTTTGTGCCTAGCTTTGGCCAAAGCGAGGCAAGCAAACGCCTCGCTTTGACCAAAGCGAGGCGTTTTAGCATTTTTCTAAAAAAAATTGAATTTCTTTTAATTCTTTAAAATTATCTGTTAATCACCAAAAAATAATTTTAATTCATTTTTGGTTCTTTTAAGTTGTTTCCAAGCCAAGAAAATCATATCTTTCCGTTTCGCTTCGTTTATTGCTCGTTTTGGTTTTCCAGTAAAAACATCCAGCTTTGTACAACTTTGAGGAATCATTGTACGTGGTCCTCAAATACTTTCACATTATATATTAAATACTTTCACATTATATTATCAGTTTAACATTCGAAATACTTTAACCGAACATTAACTAACCATTATTACTCTTTCTATCTTATATAGTCTTCTCCAATTCCTATATAATATTCCTTGACTTTCTCTCTTCCCCTTCTCTAACCCTCCATGCAAATCATCCAAACAACATGGAACCAGATACAAAACAAGCATATATGGGAAGTCAAAACTCTATGACAAGTTGGTCAATCTATGATCCCAATTCTGTCAAAGAAGATGTATTCACCATTTCAAACAATTTGCCTCCTTTTGAATTCAGGTAGTACTAGTTAAGGGATTGTCAAAGACCGATCGAACATCTTTTTGTTTGTTTGTTTGCTTGAATGTCTATGGAAACAACAATGGATTTGTCAAAAGCAAGTGTGAAGATCAAGATCAAGAAGAACAGTACGGTCAACGATGAAGTTGTGTTGTATGTATAAAATAGTGAATAATTGTAGTGTGTTCGGTGTAGTCGACGAACATCATTCAAAATTTCAACTTCCCGTTCAGGTGCTTAAGTCCACCTTGCACCGGCTTGAGATATGAGTTTAATTAGCTTAAATCTCTCTGATCCATGATATGAGAGCAATAATCCATCGAGAACTTGAGAAAGAGAGAATAAGAGAAGAGATAATAACATATGAGCTACAACATAACTTGCACTGACTTGAGATATGAGTTTAATTAGCTTGAATCTCTCTGATCCATGGTATCCGGTTGTTTTCTGGTTGTCTTCATCGTTGACCGCTATCTCTCGGATAACAACTGAAAAGTTGTCTCATTAATTCCAAAACCTAAAGAGAAGATATCATCTCAGTGAGATTGATAACTTCTATATGGAAGTTGCTACAATAGTTAAACAAAAGCTGAAATTGAACAGTTATTTGGAATGTTTCTGATCATTACAGTTATGCCTTTTTTGGTGAAATGAACTTGAAGAAATGATTTGGTGGATCTATCATGAGTTAAACAAAAGCTGAAATTGGACGGTTATTTGGAATGTTCCTGATCATTACTTTTCATGCAAGCAAGTAAAATTCAGTTGTTGGATAGTGAGATTGATAACTGGACATGTTAGCCAAACCATACGAGGGTGATCCAAAGGAAATTCAGGTTAGCCAGACGTTTGTCAAAAGAACATTTTTTATAATAATTATATTAAAAAAAAAAAACTAACTCAAAAGACCAAAGAAATTTTTTTTTTGATCCGAAGCGCCTCGCTTAGGCCTAAGCGAGGCGCTTCGAATTAAAAATCAGCTTTTTCTGCCCCCTCGTACTGACCTCCTCGGAATGAGTTCAAAGCGCCTCGCTTAGGCCTAAGCGAGGCGCTTTGAGGGGGTGAAAATAGAAGGTGGGGGGTGCCAATAGACGGAGCCTTATATATAGGTCTGACTATATTCGCCTACATTTAGTGGTTGTTGGCGTGAGGCAGGGTTTTTGTTCTACATTCCACAAAATAGTTGAAGATTGATACCATGTTACCACATATGCACACTCTTATTGCTTAGAGTGATGGTAGTATTTAATTCATGTTATTACTCTTATTTGTTGATTATATCTTTAAGAGTAAATTACTAAAACCGTCCCTGAGGTTTGGGCCAATATGCCTGTCCAGTCTAATCTTTTAAAAATTGCCTGAACACTTCTTGATCTTTCAGAAAATAGGCCTAAACAGTCCAACGACTTAACCCAGTTAACTTTTCTCCGTTAACTCAGGGGCATTTTCGTCCAATCATCTAAAATTTTATAACCAGCCTTCCCTTTCTCGTTTATAACCCTGATTGAATCCATTTTCTCCCCCAATTCACTATAAACCCTATATACAACTGAATCCATTTTATAACCCTGATTGAATCCATTTTCTCACCCAATTGAAGACCCAACACTATAAACCCTCCACAGAAGGTCATCTTTTGCAGGTCGTCTTATTCTTCTTCTTATTTACTGTGTAGGTATGTATGTCATCACTGATTTAGGGTTTAGATTTATTGTTTATCTTGGTCAACCTTTTAAATGTATAGATGATATGGTGATGAAAATACTAATTTAAAGCTGCCATTGTTGATTATTTAGAGCTGCATTGTACATTATTTACAGCTGCATTGTTGATTATTGACTGCATTGTATGCCATAATGTTGCAGGTGCAAACATCCAGTTGTTAGATGACTGAAAAACCTTCTAGTTCCAGTTCTGATGTTGATGACTCTGAGAGCTTGACTGATGATGATCAAACTGGAGATCCACATTTCTATCTTGGTCAAGCCTTTAGATATAAAGATGATTTCAAGATACGTGTTAAAAACCATGCCGTGTTTGACAGGAGGCAAGTAGTGATTGACTGGAATGACAATGTCACCTTTCGTGTGGTGTGTAAGGGTATCAGTCCCCAAATGACTAGATGTGACTGGGTTTTGAACATTGAAATGGACAAATCTAAAGGTTCATGGATTATGAAATCCTTAAACATGGACCACAAATCTCAGCTAATGAGGGATGTTAGGTTATGGTATGGTCAGTGGAAGGAGAGCAAGAGAAATTGCAACAGGAAGAGGAAGAAAGACAGTGGCCCTTCTAGTTAGTAGGTTATGTTAATGGTTTGTTGTAGTTTATGTACTGGGTTTAAATGACAATGTGACCTTTATGTACTCTTTTTTGTTAGAATCTTTTGTATTCGGATATGTTGACTTTGTTAGAATCTTTTTTATTTGGATATGTTGACTTTTAAATGTTATGGATATGTTGTGTGTCTATGCAGTTTTGTATGTTGACTTTATGTTGGCATTAGAATATTTACAAGTCAATTGCTGACCCAGATCCATTTGGAAGTTAACTGTAGGTCTAGCCCATTTTGGAAGTCAACTCTAGTTTTTTATGATGTGTTAACTGCTTTATGTTGTGCGTGTATGCAGTTTTGTATGCTATGTGTTAACTGCAGGTCAAGCCCATATTTGCACACACATATGCAGGTCAACTGCAGGTCAACTACCGCATATTTGCAGCCCATTGGGAAGTGAACTGTTGCATATGTGCAGACAAATATGCAGGCTTTGTTTGACCCATTTGGAAGCACACTTTTGCATATTCTGTGTGTATATGCAGCCTCTGTGTGGCCCCTTTTGGGTGGATCAAGTCAACTGCACTAATATAGCCAAACCACATTTTTACACATATCAATAACCAAACCACATTTTACATACAAAAAACATGAACTTCAAGACATCAGTTTACATACCACATCAACTTACCATTGTTTATCATACCAAAAGACTTAACTACTATGATCTTAACCTACTAACACACCTACCTACTTCCAATGACAGCCATCGTCTGAACAGTAGGGTGAATATAATGGATCATACTCCCCTTCATATGGATCATGGTACCAATAATCATCTGCTTCTGTGTTGCGATAATCAAATGCCTGCTTCAACACATCTGGATCAATATCTGCAATTGGGTCATCATGCTCAACCTGCTCAAAAGGATCATTCTCAACCTGCTCAAAAGGATCATCCTCAACCTGCTGCCAAACCTGATCATGCTAAAGCTGATGAAAGACAAGTCTGTTTTTTAATGCATCATAGTCAGGATCAATATGCTCAACATATATATCAATTGATTTCTCAGTTTCAGTGATGTGTTGCAAAACACATATCTTTTTCTTTGTATTTTGTATATTATTTGGTCAAATTTTTATTCGTTTTGTGTCGTTTATATTATGTATTTATGTATTTTATTATTTTATAGGTGTTTGGAGAGAATGAACTCAAAATGAAAGAATTTTAATCGAGACACCAACACATGAGAGCCGGTGTTCATGAACGTTGAAGCATAAACGAGGAATTTTGATCGAGCCAATAACACCCAAATCGAGCGAACATGAAATATGATAATAATAGTAATAACAATATAAAGAAAAAAGAAAAGAAAAATAATCGTGAAGTGAGGACAAGGCCTCATGGCCCAAGGCATTTCAAATAAATAAAAAAAAAAAACAAAAAACCCTACTGGAGCTCTAGAGAATTGGACGGCACATTTATTTAAAGACAACGGCATATTATATCACAAATCATCATATTATTTCAAAGATCATCACAGAGCATATTATTATTTTGAGGGAAGTGAAGTCGCCAGAAGGCTATCGACGCACAGCAGTTCAAAGAATAAATAGAGAGGAAGGCACGGGTTCGACTATAATAATTTTTGGCTTTATATTTATTTATTTCGTGTTTATAAATATTAGTTTAATGACTATATATTATTTTGAACTTATGTTTTATCTTGTTCTGTTATTATGAATAGCTAAACTTTTTAGGCTACCTAGGTCGTGTCGATGAATACTTAGCATTTTTATGACTTTCGGATTCGTTTAATTATATAATTGGCTTATGTTTTGGTAAAGATCTATTTGAGTTTGGTTATAATGATTTTGCGTATTTAAGTTTAATTTATGATCTTTGATAGTTCCACATGTGTCTTGTTGAATGTCTTTCAGTTATAGATGCATGTTAGGTTACCTGCTTTGTGCTTTTAACTAATTTATGGTTTTTGACGTCTAATTCCATAGAAACTTGATTTGAGAGTTTAAAGGACTTAGGTATTCTGCCATTCCTTGAGACCGGGAGGTGATAGGGTGTCGGGTTGTCTAGATCTTTAGGTATCGGGTAGAGGTGAAACCGGGAGGTGATCCTTGCCTAGTGTGTCTTTAGATTCTTGTAATTATGAATTATTTCCAAACCAATTAGATTACTCCTTCACATTTTTTTGGTGTGTTGTGACTAGCGAGACCGGGAGGTGAGCGAGTCTTTCGAGTACCTTAGCATTCCCTAGTGAGGTGAGACCGGGAGGTGATCCGAACTAGTAACCAGTGATTTACACGTCCCTTTGGATTTTCTGAGAGGTGTTAGTGAGTCCGGGAGGTGATCTAGCATGCTTTAGGGGTTTCCTGGGTCGGGCGTATCTTTAGAAAACCTGGTAGCCAATCCATTATTCGATTCCGAGAGTTGTGAGTCTGCGGGTAGGATTCTAGACCTAGGTAGTTGCCTTCCATATTATCTGAGTTCAATCCAGTGTTCTTAGCTTCTTGTTTTCGTCTCTTTGTTATTTGTTTTAATTGCTTTTATTTTGTTTGCATCTAGTTTAAAAATAATTCTCAAAAATCCAATTTATTAGGCTAGGAGTCGACAGAGGTTTAGTACCGAGAGTCGGCATATTGTGTCCACGGTTCGATATTCCGGACTTACTTGCTCTGCAACACTGCGACCGGTACACTTGCCGCTAGTGTGTGGTTTTGTAGGTTTTTCCATTTTTAAAACTTGACCTATTTATTTACTACACATTTCACACATCATTCAACAATGTTGTTCAACACGCGCACATTACTGTCATTTAACAATGGTATTAAGCCCAGTCCCAAGTCTTCACTAGGCAGCCTATAAAAAACCCTAAAGTCGTCATCCTGATAATAACCAAGTTCCACCAGCATTTCACACAAGGTGATTATAGAGAAATAATCAGAGTTCACCTCATCAATGTTGTTAGCCTTCCCGTTAACGTACATCACATTTACTTCTGTTGGATCGGTAAACTCCCCACCATGATGAATTTTATATGAAAACCTTTCGGTAGAGTGACCTGCATTGTTGATTGTTAACCAAAATTTCAGCTTGCATATTATGATCAATAACAAATCTTATAACAAAGCTAGTAGCATAGCATCAGGTGTAGTATCAAACATAAGAACAGTAGCAACCTTTGCAACACAAGAAAAGATAGTTCAATCTTTCAACCAAGCTTTACTAAAACCCAAATCAACATCCATAAAAAGATCACAAAGAACAGGACTTTCATTAGGAGTTTCACAAGGTGCACTGTACTCAGCTTACACACTAATCTGTTCTTTGGAGCTTACATAGTGAAAACAGATTACACTAAGTTTGGATTACCAAATCAAACAGATTACCAAATGGGTTTAAATGTAAGATGTGGATCGATTGACTTACTGTACTGTTCTTCAAGATTGACTTCGTCTTCCCAGTTCGTACAAACCATTGTGTCATCTTCCTCTTCTTACGTTCCTAAATTTCCATTTGTGTGTGTGTGTGTGTGTTTGGAGGGAAATCAGAGAAGTGTGGAGGTGGAGGGGCAAAATGGAGGGGAGAAGCTTATAAAGGATATGGGAGAGTGAGGGAAGGCTGGTTATAAAATTTTAGACGATTGGACACAAATGCCCCTGAGTTAACGGAGAAAAGTTAAATGGGTTAAGTCATTGGACTATTTAGGCCTATTTTCTGAAAGATCAAGGAGTGTTCATGCAATTTTTAAAAGATTGGACTTAACATGCATATTGGCCCAAACCTCAAGGATGGTTTTTGTAATTTACTCTATCTTTAAACATGGGTTAAAACTTAGAACCTAATCATGTTTATCCAATCAATAATCATAAAGATATCAAATAAGAGATACTTACATGTGGGAATGGTAAACTTAGCGGATGGTGGTGAAGCCATGATTTCGTTATGATGTTCTTGGTTCCACTTTAGGGTTTTTCTTTTAGATGGATTATTGTTAAAGAATGTTAAAAAGTGTTATTTAATAAGGTGTTTTATAAACCTCTCATAACTCTTATTATGAACACCAAAATGGCAACCCTACAAATTCTAAATTATGTCATTATTCCCATCAAATAATGACTTATAATTAATATAGGGATCGTAATATCATATTGGTTAAACTAGGTTATGTACCCGTGTGATACACGGGTTGAATAATTTAAATTATATATATTATATATAAATTTAAAATATAATTAAGAAAAATTAGATTACATATTTTATTTAAAATAAAAATAGTTTCCTGTACAACCGAAAAAATATTAAATATTCATCAACCCCTAAATGATTTCTTGTAAAAAACATTTTTATTCACATAAAACTTTTTCAAACATTCCAAAATATATCTTCTATACATAGCTATTACCTTGTAGACTGCAGGTACAACAAAACAAAACAAAAATAAAAAAGTAATAAAGGTAAATCTGTTTAGGCTAAGATATAAAAAAATGAAATTAATATAAAAGTATCTCCTCATCCGTTAAACCATCCCAATCGAGTATTGTTCATTTTGGAATTTGACATCAAGTTTCCTTAAAGCCAAAGTATTTCAAACCTTGAGTGTATAATCATTTTTTTTCTAACATCAAGGTCCTTAAACATAATGACATTTATTGGTTCAAATTGATTGTATTATAAAAAAAGATTGTGTAAATTAATAGCCTGAAAATAAAGATTGAAACGAATTAGTAATGCAAAGACTGTTTAGATATTGCATTTCTTTATTGAAGTAACTTTAAAAAACAAAGTCAATGAAGATTTCAATTAATGATTTTTCATATATAAAATGTATTTTATATATCAAGTTATTATAATACGAAAATAGTCAAACATATTTAGTTTTGTATTGAATCAAATATTTAATTAATCAAATTGATTATTTTATTTTATTTGTTTATAATATTGTAAGAAATATAGTTTTAAACTTAGAGTGAAAGACCACATATTAAAAACACGTTTTTAAGGTACACGATTTAAATTTAATAACATATAAATACATTATCTTAAAAAAAATAAATAATTTTTAATAAATATTACTTTTGTTAGTTCATAAACATTTTCAAATTATGTCTATTAATTTATTTCTAATTTTGTATTAAAATATAATTATATTAATTGATTTACAAAAACATAGAATATATATATATATATATATATAAAACTAAATTACAGTAATTATATTAATAATTATAGTTGTAACAAATAAAAACTGAATAAGTAATATTTATTAAATAAAGAAACAAATTAAAATAAATGTATTGTTTGAAATAATAAAATAGGAGGCTTTATAATGGAGTTTTATGTACTCCATGTGCTGTCTTTTATTACTATAGAAAAAATCGATTAATGTTGATTGATTTATTTGATTTATTTGTTTTTGTATGAGCGTAAAAGGATCGATAACAAACAAAGATTGATCAAACAAGTTAGTTTCAGGTGCGGAAACCCTAAAACTATCACAAAATAATAATCAAACAGATTCAAACACACAGATCATCATTTTCAATCAATTTCATTAATAAAACACTTGTTTACACGTTGAATTATGAGTACAATCAAGGTTTAAACGTAAAACAAGTTTAACAAAATCTAGAGAGAGTTTTCAGAAAGAGGAGGGAATAATAATCATCAAAGTTACATTCAAAAATGAACTTGACCTATTTATAGGCCTGCACATTCGCCCAAACTGTTCATGCGAATGTGCAGGTTCGCCCACATCAACTGGTCGAACCAAGTTCTTCAATAATCTATTCTTCATTCGTCCAAATCCACTTCCTTCGCACCTTTTAATCCTCCTTCGCACCCTCTACTTTGTTCCTTCGCACCTTCGATATCTACAAAACAAAATGTGTTTGACAATCCAAAGCATTAGTCGCACTTTTGCATCTACAAACTCCCCCTCGACTATTGCTTGGATTGTGTTCGTCGTTCTTCGTCCAACCTTTTGTTCCACAGTCTGATATGTCTTTGAATCATTTGTTCTCTTGTCAACACCGGTTCCTGAAATTGTTTTTGTTTCTTCGTTTTCAGCTCTGGCACCTTTTGCTTCTCCACATACTTTCCCAACTTCTCATCATAATCACATCCAGCATTGATATTAAACGCAAAGCACAGAAATACCACACGTTGGTACTTTCCTGCTTGCTCAGCGTCTTTAGCATCTGAATAGATCGGATTATAGAATAGCATGATGATATCCTCATGTGAACAGTTTATCAACCACATGGGATCAAAGATATGCACTTTCTTGTAATTCGACTCTCCATCCTTCAACACGATCACGGCCTCTGCAATCTTCCAATCATAATACCACCAGATGAAGTCTTTGGCAAAGTGTTGCGGAATAGGCATCTAAGGAATCTTTTTCAACACTTGCGGTGGTTTATATTTCAAAGTCACTTTGGGCGTACCAGTTATCGAATCAATATCCTTCTTGTGAACGATTCGCTTTGGATATTGTGGTGTAAACAAGTCCCACTTGGTTCGGCTTTCACGAGTCATCTTTTCAGCAAAGTAAGTGATCTGACTATTTGACGCTCCCGTTAGACGGTGACGACAAATATCTCTGATTGCCCAATACGGAAGGGTTTTCAAGTGATGAAACTTCTCAAAATACAAGATCCCCTTCTCCCACTTTACTGCGAAACACTTCAACTCTTTAACAAACTTCCAGGCCAATGCACGACCTTTGAAAATCTTATTGTGAAGTTTGTAAAAGCTGCCCTGAATGTCAGGTTTCGGACGATTATTCTCCTTTTCTTTCAACTTCTTCAACAACTCTTTTAAACTTTCTGATTGCTCGAACCGTGGCTTGTTATGTCCTTTAAAGATTTCATCTTCAAAGATTTTGCACTTATCTTTTGCAAGCTTCTCGGCATGGTTTAGCAGTTCGTCTGAGAAAGAAAATCCACAATCTTGATTTGTTCTGAAATATTGTGGATATTCTTCACTCGTAATATCTTCCATTTCGACTTCCTCAAATGCAGGAACATCACGATCATCCGAGTGATTTCCAGCTTCTTTCTCAGGAATCTTAGGAATAAAGTTATCTGCAAGTAATTCTTCTAACGTCTTGCCCACTTGCTTTGCTAAACCTTCCAGAATTTCTTTCGAAATAGCCGCCGAAACTTCCCCATCCTCACGATCAGGGTCATCATACTCCAACTCGAATAGTTTATTGTTAGATTCAAATATTTCTGGGAACCTGCTAGTCATGTCTATCGTCCAGACTCGATCGGTTAACATCTGACGATACTTGTTCTTATCTTCTTCAGACAATGACTGCAACTTCTCGTTCCAGAAAATATCTTCATCATCAACATTCTCACCAGGAGCTTTAGAGCTCGATTCACTGCCCTTATCCGAGTCACGTTTCTCGTATGTGAACTTATCAACATCATCATCATCGTCATCACTACTATCATCAAACGCAGAGCCGTCTCCATCACTCGATCCATCATCCGATCCTCCATCATCCTTATCATCCTTTTTCTTCGTCTTTGTATCGTTACCAGCATCTTCATCTAGTTCATCATCTTCCTCTTCATCAGACAATTCGTAATCAACTAACTCTTCTTCTCTTTCTTTTTCCACTTCACCAGCTTGAAGTTGAGGAGCTTGAGAGTACAAGTTCTTTATCAGATCATCCATATGCTTGTTACTCTTTTTCAGCTGTTTGTTCTCCTTCTTCAAGACTATGATCCTTCTGGTGTTACGTTGCTCATGTTTCAGCAACTTCTTGTTTTCTCTCTTCAATCTCTTAATTGTCTTCTTCAAGGTCTCATTATCATCTGCCGATGTGACTACGACTTCTAACATCTTCTTGTCATTTGACTTTAACTGCTCAATCTCCGTCTGTTGTTTGTTAATCAGACTCATCATCTCAGCAAATCTCTGATTCACTGCATTCATGATATCACTGTCCACCGATACTTTTGTCTTCTTTGGTGGTTCAACAGCGTCAGGCAGTTTACCTTTTCTGATTTTCTTCAGCACATTATCCAATGCTTCATTCACATCATCCATTGGAATTTCTTCAGTTTGTGGTATGCTAGATGTTGCTGCAGTCTTCTGTTTCTTATGAGCTGGTGCAGTAACCGGTGATCTAGAACTTGTAGCTGGGGCAGTTTCTTTCCAGCTATCAATGATTCTATCTCTTTCTTTCTCTTTATACTCGGCTTCTCCTGTTTCTTCTTCTCTTTTCTAGCAGCTTGCACAGGAGAACCAACCAACGTCTCTTCAGCATTAAAACTCAAGTCTTCTACATCAACGGGAATAGGACTTTTGTTCCCTTGATCTTCTTCTCTTTGGCTAGCAGACGCACCAGCCTCAGTGGCCTTGGGCATGGTCGTCACTACTGTTTCAGCATCAGAATTCCATTGTTCTTCCTCAATCGTCTCTTCTGAATCAATGGAAGCTTCATCAACCAAATTCAATCCCTTTTTCGCCATCCTCTTATTTCTTCCTTGAGTACTTTTCTTCTTCTCTGGTTCAGCAACCTCAATCCTTATCTCTGGTTTCTTTGTCTTACCACTCTTAGCGCCTACATTCACAAGTTGTCTCTTGCGCTTAGCGTCAGGATCAACATGATGTAAAGGATTATCAGCATCAGAATCACTGTTCGCATTCCTTACAAGCCCCTCACCCGGATCTTTATAATCCACCCTAGCTAGATGTCCAAACAAACGTCTAACAGGAGGACGTTCTTCAACAGACAAACCTTTATAAGCTTTCATTCTAGCTAGTGTATTCAGTGACATGTGTTCCTGAACAACAATGTGTTTAGCATCTCTCTTCAGCTCTTTGTACTTGTGATCTAAAATCATTTGAAGAAAACGAGGATATAAGAGAAACTTCAGGTTCCTCGTTCCATTCACGGGCTCCAGTAAGTGAGACATCAGCATGCCAGAGATATTGAACGGTTTGTTCAATACCAAAGCAACCATCATCGAACTGATGCTCTTCCTCATCAAGTCATAACCTCCCGCAGCAGATCCGAATACGTGGATTAAAACATGTGCCAGATATTTGAACTGTGGGCACAGTTTTCCTTTATGCAACGAACCGTCAGTGATAGGTCCGTTGTACTTCATCCTGAGAAAGCACTTTCTTTGATCCATGAATGTAAACTCCTTTGGATCTTTCGGATCATCATTCAGATTCAGTGCTTCTATTAAATCTTCTTCGCACACTATGACTCGTTGTCCCTGGATTTTGCTCGTCAAGCAAGACTCGCATTTCCAGAAATCTAGTTTAGCATTAGACCAGAATTCCTGAATCATATCTCGGTAGATCACTGTCGGCGTAGCAATGGCATCTATTACTCTGCTTCGCTTCAAAAACTCAATGATGCCGACAAATTCTGTGTGCTTCTTCACATCGCCAAGATATGCGCAACAGTTGCGCGCATTCTCAAAATCAAGCTGCTTTGCGGGCTGTGATGAGGATCCTGCTTGTTCCGTAGTCTTCTGCTGTTCAGACATTGTTAGATCTGTAAAAACAATCAAAAACACAAGTTAAAAATCGACAAAATAACAAAATTGAAAAATTTTTGGTCAAAACTCCTTCCTTCGCCCAAACGGGGGTACGAAGGTGTAATTGTATAGGTACGAATGAGAAACAGATGGTACGAATGTGTTGATTTTGATAAAAAGTTTCATTCGCCCATCTTATTCTCTTTCGCCCATTTCATGTTCTTCCTTCGCCCATTCGAACTGGTCGAAGGAAGCAGTTCATATTTTTGAAAAATCAATTTTGAATTCTAAAGATCCTGAGCATGTCCATTTGATTGAAATAGGGCCTAATCAAGCCGATAAACAATCCTAGACTACCAGTTTTATCAATTAACCATTGTGTTTGTGTTTTCACCCAAAAATTAGGGTTTAAACATCGACTGAACAATCTGAACTGTTTTAAACTCTAATTTTGATTACTTCTCCCCCTAAAACACACACACAATGAACCCTGAGCATCAATTAGTGATATTATGTTGTTTTTTAAACAAGATTGGGCAGTTAGGGTTCGTAATAGAAAACACGGCTTAGATCCTTGAATCATTGTTGTTTACCTGTAAAAATGATATCAAAGTGATCAGTGATAATGCACGAACACAATAGAATGATTTTAAATGAAAAAGCAACAAGGTGAGGTTACGAGTAAAAATCTAGAAAAATATGAATGAGGTTCGAATGAGAGACTGGATATATATAGGCCTGTTCGTTCGCCCGTTTTGTTCATACGAAGGAGAAACTTTTCTCTCCTTCGACCCTATTGAAAGGGTTCAAATGAGATAATTATCAGGAACACTCTCCTTCGCCCAACCAAAACATACGAATGAACAAGTGAAATCCCACATTCGACCAAACGAATGGGCGAATGAGAATTAGGATTTTTGAAAATTTTCCAAATCTCAAAAACGAGTCCCGGTTCAATTATTTTCCAACTTTTGAGTATCCAACATTCATGTTTTCACATTTTAAAAGTTACAAAGCTCAAATGGTGTATCAAGGTTTAGAAAATCGACATCAACCACCATCAGTTATCAAAAATAAGATGAAAAAGAAAAATGTTTTTGGATTTTCTAAAATTTATGCTAAAACACACCTAAAATCTTTTTGAGGTTTGTAATTTTTGACGAGAAAATAAAATGCAGAAATGTAAATGAAAAACAGTAAATATTTTTGTGATTCCGGTAAAGGGATCATATCAGTTTTTGAGAAATCTAGTCACACCATTGATCTTTCTGAAATTATTATCATTAAAGACAATGTGTGATCTGGCAACTGCTGATATTGTAATCCACATAAACTCACATGCAGACTTTTGTGCAGTGCTTTATACTGATACTGATATTTATAGTATAAACGCAATTGTCTGTGGTTCCCACGCACACGACATACTCCCGTATCAAGAAGTAAATGCACAAAGACTCATTGTAAAGCGTGATTATGCTTTCGTCGTCTGTAATTGTACAAGATATAATGCATAGAGGTATACAGGTCAGCAAATTAATGCAGCAATGTAACATATGCACTATACCAGGTTGAGGACTGATATTAATCATGATTTGCATCAATGATCAATACGATGTAATAGATAATCTTTGATTATCATATAACATGAAAAGTTCCTCAATTCGGTTACTTTAGGATTTGGCATATAGCTCTTTTATAAAGACACCCTGTCTGATCTAGGTCCGTAATGACTTACAGCAGAAGATCAGATAGGCTATCCCCAGACAACTAATAACATAACGACCCTAAACCTCCGAGTTTTGTACAAATACCCTATCAAACGAAATTTCGGTACTAAGACCATATGCCCATGAGGAGTTCATCCACACAACAAATCGTTTGATATTTATGTATCAGGCACGCAGTAATAGGTCTACGAAGCCTATCAGCACATTGCACAGACTCAGACACACGCACTATATAGCATTACATCATTTAGAATGTGTCAGATCCCCACTGATGTACTATCATTTCCCTTTATACTCCAGGAAATCATTTTAGAATTTTCTGATTTTTATAGATTTTCGAATTTACTGATCCCAAGGATAAGCTGGAGCATTTCAAATATGTGACTGCCCAGATATCGTTTGTTCACAGAAATCTGACGGCATTAATCTAAGGGAAGAAGATATAGCAGTCAGCAAAGAAATTTTTGAATTTTTATGATTTTTGAAATTTTTCAATGTTTTTGTATTTTCGAAATTTTTCTGAAAAACAGTAAGAATTTAAACTAAAAAGTGATAGACTGAGGTGGTGATCAGTCCTGTTTTTCTTTAATACCATTAGCTTTTAAAAGATAATCAAATCTGGATTTGTCAAAAGCTTTGGTAAAAAGATCTGCGCGTTGGTAATCACTGTGGATTTTGACCATATCGATCAACTCTTTAGCATAACAATCACGGATAAAATGATATTTAATCCGGATATGTTTAGCCTTTGAGTGATTTACTAAGTCTTTTGTTAATGCGATTGCGGCCTCATTATCATAGTAAATAGGGGTTTTAAGAAATTGCAAACCGTAATCCACCATCTGCTGTTGGATCCAAAGAACCTGTGAGCAGCAGCTCGATGCTGAAACGTATTCTGCTTCACATGTGGATAGTGCAACTGCGGTTTGTTTCTTGCATTGCTAGGTCACGAGCCTGCTCCCCATAAACTGACATCCAGCCGTTGTGGATTTGCTGTCTTTGTCACAGCCGCCCCAATCTGCATCACTAAAAGCGATTAGGTCAAAATTATCATCATGAGGGTACCACAGTCCTTTCGATGGACAACCCTTCAGATATCTAAGGATACGCTTGACAGCTGCAAGATGACTCTGTTTCGGCTTCGATTGATATCGCGCACAAAGACATGTCGCAAACATTATATCAGGTCTTGACGCTGTAAGATACATCAGAGATCCGACGATTGCTCTGTATGTAAATGGATCAGTCAGCTCCCCCTTAAGGTCAACTCCAATCCCGTGATTGGGCTGTATCGGGGTATCCATCGGCTTCGAATCATCCATCTGGAATCGGCTCAAGACTTCAGAAACGTATTTCGTCTGGTGAATAAAGATCCCCGTTGGTCTTTGCTCCACCTGCAAGCCGAGGAAAAACTGCATTTCACCCATAGCGCTCATTTCGAACTTTTCCTGCATAACTTGTTCAAATTCCCTGCACAGAAGTTCGTTAGTAGACCCGAATATAATATCATCAACATAAATTTGTACTAGAAGCAAATCATCTCCTGCTCATTTCGTGAACAGTGTGCAGTCTACCAGTCCGCGTTTGAATCCTTTCGAGAGAAGATACGTGCTCAGCTCCTCATACCATTGTCTCGGAGCCTGGTGCAACCCGTAGAGAGCTTTGTTTAACACATAAACCTTATCCCGGTGAATAGGGTCCTCAAATCCCGGCGGTTGACCTACGTAAACTTCCTCTTTGACCACACCGTAAAGAAATGCGCTCTTTACATCCATCTGATACACCTTAAATTTCTTCCATGATGCAAACGCGAGGAACATTCTGATAGCTTCCAAGCGTGCAACCGGTGCGTAGATTTCATTGTAGTCGATTCCTTCAACCTTATGAAAACCTTGAACGACCAAACGAGCTTTGTTTCGTACTATGACTCCTCTGTCATCCTTCTTGCACTTGAACACCCATTTGGTTCCAATTTTCTTTCTTCCAGGGGGCAAATCTGTTAGGGTCCATACACCAAGTTTCTGGAATTGTAATAACTCCTCCTGCATTGCTTCCACCCAGGCGTCATCCAAAAGAGCATCCTTGTATGTCCGCGGCTCGACCTGCGAAACATAACAAGCAAATGATCAGTCATTCTGAAAACCAGATTTCTGAATTTTGGCATATAAAGCAAGGTTGCCAATGTTTTCTGGTGCTTGAGCATTCTTCAGCTGCCCTCTTGTCATCACACTGCTTCCAGGATCACCAATAACTTGTTCAAGCGGGTGTATCCGATGTATCCGAGATTCCGGATAATCAGGTACTTGTACTCCCGTCTGAGTTGTCAAATTCTCTGTAGAAGCCAGATCATTACCCACATTCGATGTTGAGGCATCAGTATTAGATGAGTTCACTGGTGGTGTCACTGTAGCGTTGTCCAGAATAGCTTCACTTGTTGCATCATCGTCTTCATATTCTGATTCTGATGAATTAAGCGATGTAGAAGCCTCTTGGAACACCTCTTCTTCCAATACAGGAGCAGTAGTATCATTAGAAGCTGTTTGGGGGTTTACCGTGATCGGACGCACTAACGGTGAAGTTACGGCGTTTTCGACCTCGTAGTATAAACGAAGTACAGCTTCTTCAACCATGCTATCTAGATTGAATGATTCAAAGAAGTCTTTGTAATCAAACATCCAATCTGGTCCTCCGCCCTGTACATTTTGTGTATATCTTTGAACTTTGACATTAGCCCACTCCTCGACTTTTCTAGTTCTTTTGTTGAATACCCGTTTTAATGGGGTTGCATATCCAACAAAATAACCTTCTTCAGCCTTTGGTGCAAACTTTTCCGAAGGATTCAGCATTGTACATGGGGCACCAAATGGTTCTAGATACTCCAGATTCGGCTTGCGTCGGTTCAACAGCTCATAAGAAGTCTTGCCAAACTTCTTCACTGTCAACACACGGTTAAGAGTATAACATGCCGCGTAAATAGCTTCGTTCCAGAACATGACTGGAAGATTTGAATCCGCAAGCATAGTTCTAGCCGTCTCTATAAGAGTCCTGTTCTTTCTCTCTGCGACACCGTTCTGCTGGGGTGTATACGGAGCGCTATATTCATGATGAATTCCTTTGTTCGCACAAAGATCCTCCATCTGAGCATTTTTAAACTCCGTCCCATTGTCACTCCGGATTCTTTTGATCTTCAGACCATATAAATTCTCCAGACGTGTAAACAGAACCTTCAAATTGTCAAAAGTGTCGCTTTTCTGATGCAAACACATTGCCTATGAAAATCTTGAATAATCATCTGTCACCACAAGACAGTATAACTCCCCAGCATGACTTTTACGTCTGACTGGACCGAATAAATCCATATGCAAACGTTCAAGTGGCAGCTCAACAGAATTAACTTTCTTTGGTCTATGGGATTGTTTGTGCTGCTTTCCCTTCTTGCAACTGATACACTTGTCATTCAGATGGAAGTGTTTGACATTAACTCCCGTGACAAGTTCATTCTTCACAAGCTAATTCATCTTTCGCAAATGGATGTGTCCCATTCTCCTGTGCCACATAATGGATTCTTTTTCTGTAGCCTTGGAGAGGAAACACGTGACTTGGCCATGGGTGGTCATTGCTTTGGACATGTCGAGAATATACAAGTTGTTAACTCTCGGTGCCTTCAGCATCACCCACTCTTTTGGTAGCTCAAACCCAGGTTTCAAAATGTAACAAGATTTGTCATCAAAATACACAGAAAATTGTTTATCACAAATCTGACTAACACTGAGCAAATTATAGTGTATCTGTTTCACATAAGATATCCGCTCAAATGTTACGACCCCATTGCTTACACTACCCTCCATAGTAATGTAGCCTCCCTTATTACTAGCAAATGCCACATAACCTCCGTTAATGTTTTTGATGTCAAAGAGTAGCGCGAGGTCCCCTGTCATGTGACCAGAAGCTCCACTGTCAACAATCCATAGGCTGCTAACAGGGCCAGCTGGAGCTCCCTGCACATTTAAAGTAGATCAATTAGTTCTTTCGGGGGACCCAAGCCTGTTTGGTCTTGGGTCTTTGAACAGGTTGTTTCAAAGAATCTTTTGACTCACAAACATCTTGGGTTACTTCAACCCCTTTCTTCTCACTAACAACTTTCTTTTTCTCATTCTTCTCGCTCTGTGAAGTAGAGGCTCCTTCAGATTCCTTAGATGACCAAGATTGCTCAGATCGTTTCAAGATCCGAATCTGAGATTTTGAAGTCTCAGTCGGTTTCTTTACTTCTTCTTTAAAAGCAACCTTCTTGGTTACCTTCTCTGATTTAACAGAGACAGGTCCAACTGCTTGTTTACCATTAGGTTTAGGAGTTACCTTTTTGGTATCAGCAGTTGAGTTCATCATAGGTTTCTTACCAGATTTATCAGTGGTCATCCGGTTGCGCTTATCATACGTCATCGGACGATTTTCCCCCTTGTTATAAAAATTGTTTTGATTATGATAAAATTCTTGTTGGGGAAAATGCCGTCTCTGTTGATAGCCATAATTGTCAACCGGATACTCATGATATTGCCTTATCTCCACCTCGTGCCTTTTGTGTCGTACGTACGGGCAGGCGGCAAGTAAATGTCCCCGTTCCCCGCACTTATAACACGCACGGTATTCCTCATAGTTTTCCTTGATCGGCGACTTGGAAAAACTAGCAATGGGATATCGATCGACCATGCATTGTTTCCTTAAACTCTCAGGAGCTGGGTCCTTCGAGTAAGTCGGTTCAATAAAACTATTTTCTTTATGAACAGGCAAAACAAACTGTGTGACATTGACCTTAGCTTCTTTTTCCGAATAAATTTTGTCTAAAATCTCTTGAGTAATGTCATTGGTCCTTTCAAATTTCGGGAACCAAATCGTACTTTCCTGCCAGATCTTTTCGATTTTTGTAGAATTAACAAACTTAATCGGAAACTCATCATCGGATAAAATCTTATCGGAGCCTTGCATCCGATACTAGATTTTGACAGGTTTATCACACGATTCATTGCTCACATCATTGGATTTTTCAGATTTAAGCTCATTTTTCTTATCAACCGGTTTTACCACATTTTTCTCAGTTTTAAATTCAACTTTCTTTTCAACCGGTTTTCTCAAATTTTTCTCAACCTTCTTTACCTATTTCTTTTCAAAACTCTTACCAACAAATTTATCATTTTTCTTAACCTCATTTTTACGATGAGCATTTGCCATTGGATGAATGATCTGAGACGGTGAGACTGGCTCAGTAGTGATTATATGATTTTCATCAGGGATATCACTATCACTTTCAACCGTCTCAGATGACTCATCTTCTTCATCTGAATCATCAGTAGCGACCACACCCTCACTATTTCCCAGTACTGGTCTCACATCAGAATATGGATCCCCGACACTGGAAGTGTTAGGCTCATTTTCTGATGTGGAATCAGGATTGATTAAAGTCTCCGGTGGTATTGCGTGTAAAGTGTGATTCTCAAACAATACCGGAGATGGAACTGACTTATAGTTTGCACTATTCGTCTGGGAGGGTTCTTCAATGATATGATCGACTACATATGCTATGTGCTTGTAACTTTCTAATTTCTTGTTAACTTTTTCCGCAAAGCACTTGATGGTTGCCATTTCTAATTTAGTGTTTTCCATTTCATTGATGTAATTATTAATGGCAAGTTGTTTAATAGATAATGTCTTTTTCAGTTCAGACACATCCTTTTTATAACCATCAAGAACTTTGTTGAAATCTTTTAAGTCCTTTTGATAAATCTGACAGTTGAGTTTTGCACTCTCAAGTTGAACCTTGAGAAGCTTGTTTTCATCAGTCAGTTTTTCAAAATCAGCACATTTATCACATTTAACACACGCTTGAGATTGAGTTTCAGAACTTACCGGCTTAGGAGGTTCTGTCATGGCCATTAAAGCAAAGTGAGCTTCCTTTCCTGCGAAGAATTTGGAGTAGTCAATCTTGGTGCATGCATCATCCACCATACATGACTTGCGGGTCATCAGGAAGTCAACTTCAGCTAGCAGTTGGTCAATATCATCATCTAGTGAATTCACACTAGTCTCTGAATCAGATTCGCTCTCCATATCCGAGTAAGCTGAATCATATTGATCTCCAACATCAGTAACAGAATCAAGAATCATCCCCGATCTCTTGTCTTCACTCTCAACAATCACCTCTTCATGCACTTCCTCAATCTTCAACTCCGATACCTTTTCAATCACAACCTCTTCTACAATTTCCTCATTCTCATCCAAACTCATCTGCTGTGCCACACAAGCAACATTCCCAGCAGTGATCTCCTCCACCCCCAATTGCATACCAGTCCAGTCAAAACCTTCATCCTTTTGGATCACAAGTGCTTGGTTTTGAGTATCAGTTTGGTTTTGGTTTTGTGTGTTAGGTGTAGAGATAGGAACTATAGTTCGGTTTGAGTTTTGTTGAGGTTGGTTTTGAGTTGTAGATTGTCTGGTGTTGGTGTTTTGTTGACGGTTATGATAAGTGTTTTGGTTTTGTGGTTGAAAGCTTGAGATGTTGGGATTGTTGTAAGACACTTGATTTTGGTTTTGGTTTTGTCGGTTTTGGTATGTAGAATTGAAAGGATTTCGGTTACCTTGTTGTGCTGGTTGTGTGCACTCCCTTTTAAAATGTCCCTTCTCACCACAGTTAAAGCATGTAACCTTTGCTTTGTTGAAACCGTATGTGGTGTTGGGAGAAGTTGAGAGATCAGTCCTGCCAGTCTTCTGAATAAAATCAGTGGCTCTCCTCATAATGCTTGCAAAAGCCCACTGAATGTCCATCAACTCCATTTCCTCTTTGTCGATTTGAGCATAGTCCTCATTGGTGAGATTATTGTTACCAATTTGACTTGCTACCAAACCGTTGTAAGAAGCAACCATGGCAGATACAAGAGCAACATGCTGTTGAGCAATTTCAACAGTCACATTGTTAAGGTTTGAGGTCTCTAACACAATCGGGTTTTGACTTGATTGTGCTTGAGTAATCTGCATCTGGTTCACTTGAGGAGGATATTGTTGTTGTTGTTGCTGTTGACTTGATGTATAGCATGCGGCTTGTTGTAATGGTGAAAATGGTGGAATAAAGTTTTGTGTTTGATAAGGTTGTTGTGTGTATGATGGTGTGTAGGATGAAGTTTGAGCAAGGTAGTTAATGGGTGCTTTTGTTGGTTCAACAATGTTAGACACACATGCTATGTGAGGTGCAACAATAGAAGTGGTGCTTGAAGCAGAAAGAGAGTTAGATGTACCACTCACATATAAATCAGGATTCTGTGGAATCTGAGCTCTCTTAGCTTTTCTCTTTTCCTCCATCTCTTTGTTTTCCAGCTTTTGGATGAACTCATTAATGGTCCAATACTGGTAAGCATCCTTCTCCTTTAACACTTCGATGTGTTGGTTCCAGTAAGGTGGTAAAGCATCAGCAAATTTATCTACTAATTCCGACATTGGAATGCTGATCTCATAGCTCGACAATTCAGTGAGCAAATGGCAGTACCTTGGAACCAACTCTTTTAGGGTCTCATTACCCATATGACTGAAGTTTTCAAACTCCTTCCGAAGCTCTTCCATCCTAAGCTTCCTGGTCTTCTCATTTCCATCATGTCGATTTCTCAGCATATCCCATAGTTGTTTGGATGTAGTGCACGATCCAAACTGATGTAATAGATCAGTGTTGATCGCTTGGGATAGCTGAGAGAATGCTTTCTTCTCTATAGCAAACCTTTTCTTCTCGTCATCCGCCAAATTCTCCAAAGGGATTGGTTCTCCAGTATTCTCCAGAATAGGAGCAACATACCCTTTCACAATCATTTGCCATGCCTTGGCTCCTTCAAGTCCTTGTCCCTCAACGTGAATCTTAAACTTCGTCTTCCAAGTATTATACTCCTTCATGTCCATTAGCTTCGGTGGACGATTGCCGCTTCCAGAGGATAGATCATGAATAAGAGTGGATATAGTGTTGGTCGTCTGGGAATGGACTGCTGCTGCTGCGACTCCCCAATAGTTGTCAATCGGTTGTGGTAATGATTGAACAACTTGTTGTGGTGCCGAACTAGTCATTGCCATATAATTGATCGGCTGTGATGGTTGACTAGTCTTCTGAGCTGCAATGGACCACGGATCTTGTGTTGTCTGCTGTTGTGGTGCTTGAGTAGGTCTAGGCGTTGTTGGAAAGTTCCACATCTTGTCCTGCAAACAATTAAACACGAAAAGATTAAAAATGTTTCAAAACAGAATGTTCCTTCGTATATACGGACGTGCGAAGGAGAAATAAAGTTCTCTTTCGCCCGTTTATAATTGATACGAATGTAAACAAATCAACAAAAACTCCTTCGACCACTTAAGACTCTCTTTCGACCGTTTTACAGCTCCATCGACCGTTCGATCAGGCGAAGGTGAAACAAAGGTACGAATGTGAAAAATAAGTAATCAAAGTCTTCCTTCGACCACTAAAACACCTCCTTCGTACAGAAAAACACTCTTTCGACCCAAATGAATTCCTCTTTCGACCAAACTCTCTCGTTCGACCCCTGTGATTTCAAAAACGGTTATTCTTTGAAAATCAGTTAATTTTGATCATGTTTTTCAAATGTTGATGGATTTTGATGATCTTAATCAGGTTTTGAATCAGATTTGATTTGGAACAACTTTAATAAAGAGAATTATCCAATTTAAGCTCGAAATCAAGATGTAATCGATCAAAATCTTATCACATCAGTTTGTTTATTGAAAACAGAAACTTTTTGACCAAAATTGGGTCCAAATCAGCTGAGAGATTATTAATTTGTGGTTGTTTGATCCGAAATGGCTCTGATACCACTTTGTATGAGCGTAAAAGGATCGATAACAAACAAAGATTGATCAAACAAGTTAGTTTCAGGTGCGGAAACCCTAAAACTATCACAAAATAATAATCAAACAGATTCAAACACACAGATCATCATTTTCAATCAATTTCATTAATAAAACACTTGTTTACACGTTGAATTATGAGTACAATCAAGGTTTAAACGTAAAACAAGTTTAACAAAATCTAGAGAGAGTTTTCAGAAAGAGGAGGGAATAATAATCATCAAAGTTACATTAAAAAATTAACTTGACCTATTTATAGGCCTGCACATTCGCCCAAACTGTTCATGCGAATGTGCAGGTTCGCCCACATCAACTGGTCGAACCAAGTTCTTCAATAATCTATTCTTCATTCGTCCAAATCCACTTCCTTCGCACCTTTTAATCCTCCTTCGCACCCTCTACTTTGTTCCTTCGCACCTTCGATATCTACAAAACAAAATGTGTTTGACAATCCAAAGCATTAGTCGCACTTTTGCATCTACAGTTTTGAATAATATAAAAGTTTTACAAAAAAGCTTGACTAATTGCATTATGTTATTATTAATTTGTTTATTTAACTTTTGAACTATTTTAAGCATTTAAAATTAATATGTATTTGCTGAACATAGTTTAACATCTAAAACAATGACCAAAATAATAAAACTTAATACTCATTTGTCAAATATTGTAACAAAATTAATTTTAAACTTAGAATAACAGATTAAATTTTTTTTAAAATGGGTTAATTTAAGGTACATGATTTAAATTCAAGGTTAATAATAAATAAATATGTTATATAAAAAAGAATCATGTGTTTTCTTTTATTAATGATTTCAGTTACAACTATAATTATTAATATAATTACTAAAATTTAATTTAATAAACTTATATCATGGTTTTGCAAATCAATTATTATAATTAAATTGAGTTTAATGTATTAAATAATAAAATGAGAGGATTCATGAGGAAGTGCCATGTGTCACTCATGTGTTTTCTTTTATTATATAGTGTAGATGTAGATGTAGATGTAGATAGTGTAGATGTAGATGTAGATGTAGATATAGATGTAGATGTAGATTCCAGTCACAACTATGATTATTAATATAATTACTAAAATTTAATTTAATAAACTTATATCATGGTTTTGCAAATCAATTATTATAATTAAGGTTAATGTATTAAATAATAAAATGAGAGAATTCATGAGGGAGTGCCATGTGTCCCTCATGTGTTTTCTTTTATTATATAGTGTAGATTAAATAATAAATGATCAATTAGGCCATAATTATGTAAAAGTCTAACATTTTCCCACTTGTCCGTTTGATTATTTTATAATGAATGTTTATGTAAGTTTGGCCAAGTCTAAAACACTCATCTGAGAATTCGTTTTAGGATCGTAATCACGAACCGTGATCTCACGAATACCAACCGTATGGTGTGGAATCCCCTCCGATCGTGCAAAATGATTCAGAAATAAAAGTAATCGATTGTGATGAAAACAGATAATGAATCACCGAGCAATTTCCATAACTTTACTCGTGTATTTGATCAAAATATCAACAATTACAATTCAAACCTAGACCTAATACAGAGAATATTACACACACACACACAAACTAGGGAAAAGCTCAAATGATAACTCTCTCTAAAAATAACTAACTTTTCCCTATTTAGAGGCTCCCACCTTCGCCCCTCTCATGAGGTCGAATGTGTTCATTCGACCCTTTATGGGTTCGAATGAAGCCTTCTTCTTCATTCATCTACATTCGACCTAGACAAACTACATCCGACCTCTCAACTGGTCGAATGTATCTTCAGGTTAAAGTCTTGGTCATTTTCTGATTATCTGAACCTTCAACAATTAGTACTGGATCACTAGCTGGGGACATACATGAATAATGCACTTACAATCTCCCCCTTGGACCTAGCTAGTGATGTACCAAATCAGAAAGTTAACAATTCTTCAAGTCTGGATCTCATCATCTTGAGCGACTTGAAAACTTTCCATCTTCATGCACGTTTGTGTCGAAGTTCTTGTCTATCTCTGCAGTAAGCTTCAAAATCTTAGACAGACTCAAGAAATCTTGGCTTTGTCATTTGTTGGTCCAGAGATGAAGACAGAAATCAATCTTGAATTCTTCAATCTTCAATCATTTCTTTAACAACCTCTTACTAGTTTCTGTTGCTCTGATGATCTTGATGTTCAGGTTTGGGTCTTGTTCAGTTACATGCATTGTCGATGAGTCTTGAGTAGTGCACCTGTTGTGTTTGATTCTGCAAAAAAATTTACTAAAAACTGCACAAACTACAACCAGCGTTAGACACGACAAAAATCTTGGAAGTACTCTTCACATTCCTTTTGACCCTCAATTGTTCTCCCCCTGAACTATTAAACATTTTTAATATGCACCAGAAACTTAAAAATATGTAGTCTTTTTCAACTTTTAAGTATCTGAGCATTCACATTAAGTATCCCAACATCGGTTATCAAAAATAAAACTGAAACAAAACATTTGATTTTTCAAAGTTTATGCTAAAACACACCAAAAATCTTTTTGAATTTTCAAATGGAAACGCATAAAAGTAAACTAAACATATTTTTGTGAATTTTCCGGTAAGAGGATCATATCAGTATGGAAACAGTCAGTCAAAACTCTTTTTGATCAATTTTCTGCTTTTGTTATTGAGCATCCTACAACCATTACCAGTATGTTTGTCCACTTAAACCTAAAATCATCATTCATTGTTCAGCACTTTAGTTCCACATGTGTCTTGTTGAATGTCTTTCAGTTATAGATGCATGTTAGGTTACCGGCTTTGTGCTTTTAAATTTATGGTTTTTGACGTCTAATTCCATAGAAACTTGATTTGAGAGTTTAAAGGACTTAGGTATTCCGCCATTCCTTGAGACCGGGAGGTGATAGGGTGTCGGGTTGTCTAGATCTTTAGGTATCGGGTAGAGGTGAAACCGGGAGGTGATCCTTGCCTAGTGTGTCTTTAGATTCTTGTAATTATGAATTATTTCCAAACCAATTAGATTACTCCTTCACATTTTTTTGGTGTGTTGTGACTAGCGAGACCGGGAGGTGAGCGAGTCTTTCGAGTACCATAGCATTCCCTAGTGAGGTGAGACCGGGAGGTGATCCGAACTAGTAACCAGTGATTTACACGTCCCTTAGGATTTTCTGAGAGGTCTTAGTGAGACCGGGAGGTGATCTAGCATGCTTTAGGGGTTTCCTGGGTCGGGCGTATCTTTAGAAAACCTGGTAGCCAATCCATTATTCGATTCCGAGAGTTGTGAGTCTGCGGGTAGGATTCTAGACCTAGGTAGTTGCCTTCCATATTATCTGAGTTCAATCCAGTGTTCTTAGCTTCTTGTTTTTGTCTCTTTGTTATTTGTTTTAATTGCTTTTATTTTGTTTGCATCTAGTTTAAAAATAATTCTCAAAAATCCAATTTATTAGGCTAGGAGTCGACAGAGGTTTAGTACCGAGAGTCGGCATATTGTGTCCACGGTTCGATATTCCGGACTTACTTGCTCTGCTACACTGCGAACGGTACACTTGCCGCTAGTGTGTGGTTTTGTAGGTTTTTCCATTTTTAAAACTTGACCTATTTATTTACTACACATTTCACACATCATTCAGCAATGTTGTTCAACACGCGCACATTACTGTCATTTAACAATGGTATTAAGCCCAGTCCCAAGTCTTCACTAGGCAGCCTATAAAAAACCCTAAAGTCGTCATCCTGATAATAACCAAGTTCCACCAGCATGTCACACAAGGTGATTATAGAGAAATAATCAGAGTTCACCTCATCAATGTTGTTAGCCTTCCCGTTAACGTACATCACATTTACTTCTGTTGGATCGGTAAACTCCCCACCATGATGAATTTTATTTGAAAACCTTTCGGTAGAGTGACCTGCATTGTTGATTGTTAACCAAAATTTCAGCTTGCATATTATGATCAATAACAAATCTTATAACAAAGCTAGTAGCATAGCATCAGGTGTAGTATCAAACATAAGAATAGTAGCAACCTTTGCAACACAAGAAAAGATAGTTCAATCTTTCAACCAAGCTTTACTAAAACCCAAATCAACATCCATAAAAAGATCACAAAGAACAGGACTTTCATTAGGAGTTTCCCAAGGTGCACTGTACTCAGCTTACACACTAATCTGTTCTTTGGAGCATACATAGTGAAAACAAATTACACTAAGTTTGGATTACCAAATCAAACAAATTACCAAATGGGTTTAAATGTATGATGTGGATCGATTGTTGCTGAACACATCAGCATTACGCCCACTCACATCCGATCCAGTATTACACTACCCACAGTTGAGTTGAACAACTGGACCATTGAACCCACTCTGATCAACACCATATCTCATTCAGTTCAGTTTCACGGCATGCGTGATGAAGACCCATATGGCCATTTAACTAGATTTGGTAGAGTCTGTAGCATCTTCCAGCTTAATAGTGTCACTGATGATGCCATTCTTCTGCGTTTGTTCCTGTTCTCACTTACTGATCAGGCACTCACATGGCTGGACTCCCTCCCACAGGTAGCCATCACCTCTTGGACCGATCTTCAGACGAAATTCCTGCAGAAGTATTTTCCTCCTGCTAAAACTGCTCGTCTTAAAAATCTTATCTATGCCTTTACTGAGCAGTCAGGGGAGTCCTTCTATGAGACATGGGACAGATTCAAGGCACTTCTGAATAAGTGCCCTCATCATGGTCTTGAGGACTAGAGAGTCGTGGAGAAATTCTATACTGGAGTTTCTAATGCGACCAAAAGATTCCTTGACTCTACAGCAGGCGGTAACATGATGAAAAGCAAAACCGCTGCTGAATGCCTTGAGATGATAGAAGACCTAGCCACTAGCACCTACATCGAGCCTGGCTCTAGGGGCGTTACTGCTGCCCCTAAGGGTATCCATTCTGTTGAGAGTAGCATTGAACTAGCCGCCCAGGTAGAATCTTTAGCTAAGTCCATGAAGGACATTCAGGTTAAGATTAGTGCTAAGTGTGAGATTTGTAGAGGGGGTCATGAGACCATAGATTGCCATGTAGGTCCTAGTGAGGAATTAAACTACATCCAGAATTCAGATCAAGTCCAAAGTCACAACTCTAGATGGCAGAGTATAGGAGATCCTAAGTCTGAGATTAGTGAGTTAATAAAGAAAAATGAGGAGAATCAGGCTAGGACAAATAAGCTCCTAGAGACCATAGTTATGCAGCGTGAGACCCGTTATCAGGAGCAACAATAGAAAAATCAGGAATTTGAGCTGTTATTTAGGAATTAGGGGTCCACGCTCCAGAGTTTAGAGAGGGTCATAGGAGAGTTAGTTAATAAGATGATCGGGAATCGACAGATGTTCAGGTGAATGCGGTGTTTACCGAAAGTGGGAAGAGCATGGGAGTTGATCACCCGGAGTCGCGAGAGAGTGAGGTAGTTGAAGAGGAGAGTGTCGATGAGGAGATTAGGGTAGAGTCTTCGGGCAAGGTGCACCCTACTAGGCTAGACTTAGCAAGTACCGCACAGCCCAAAAGTAGGTTGAAGGAGAAACAGTCTGAGGGGGAGCCCAAAAAGGTTTATGTTCCACCTGCCCCTTATGAACCAGTACCGCCCTATCCTGGTAGGTTGAATAAGAGTGAGAACTTAGAGCAATATAGGCCATTCATTGATGTTCGTAGAGATATGCCTAAGTATGGGAAGTTCTTGAGGGAGATGTTGTCCCGTAAGGAGAAGTTGAAAGAGCTTTCCCCAGGTCACTCTGAGTGAGGAGTGTTCGGCTGTCGTTCTTAATAAACTACCGGAGAAGATGACCAATCTGGGAGTTTCACTATCCCTTGTCAGATAGGTGGTTTGACAGTTAGGAACGCCCTCGCTGATTTAGGTGCTAGCATTAATCTTATGCCCTATTCTATGTTTAAGAGATTAGATCTTGGGGAGTTAAATCTAACTAGGATGTGCTTACAGTTGGCTGATAAATCTGTTAAGTACCCTATGGGCATTCTAGAGAATTTGCTATTAAGGGTGGAGAGCTTCGTGTTTCCCGTTGATTTTGTCGTACTTGATATACGGGAGGACGAGCATGTGCCGTTGATCTTAGGACGACCCTTCTTACGCACTACAAGGGCATTGATAGATGTCTCGGATGGTCGGATTACACTGCGTGTAGGGGATGACTCCATCACCTTTGGTGTTAATAGGTCTAGGGAGAGTACGAGTAGTCAGGTCGAATCTGCGTGCTTTCTTGGCACTTTCATGTCACATGTCGACCGGTGCATTGACTACATCTGTGGAGCAGACTTATTAGATAGGCGGCACCAGGCAGAGGAGAGGCAGGAGGTAAAGATAGAGACTGTAGTTCCTGTGGAGCATGATCCGGTCTGTGGAGCCGGTGAGCCTCCCGATAGCTTAGAGGTAGATGAGGTTGTTGAGACTACCGAGAAGGTGGTTGAGAAGCCCCTGGTTCATATTTTGCTATCCTCCGAGTTTGAGAGTGAGCACCAGATAGATGAGGAGAATAAGACACTGTTTAAATTTATCCTTGAGGTAGTGAATAAACCTAAGTGTGGGGATAGGATCCTGATTCACCACTCGCATTTAAGAATGTTGTCTAGTGATCCTAGATTAAGGTGGAAAAGATCGTGCGTTGGGAGAGATAACATAAGTGGGACGATTGATTTACGTGAGGATGGTGTAGATATCCTCTTTGATCCAGGTTAGAGTGCTTGATAAGAATAGGATCACACGGGTGAAAACCCAAATTTGTAGAGTTTGTATTTTTTTTTATGTGTTTATTTTGTGTGTTTGCATATTTGTGTTTTTGATTCGTCTTATTTTTGCAGGATGTTAAGCTTGTCTTTGGCACGGAAATATTTCATCCATAAGAGGTTTGATATTGGTTTATTTTCTCTTTACACAAAAAAAAAAAAAAAAATTAAAAAAAAAAGCCACATAACCTCCACCATTATCAATATCACCCGCCACTGACTACCACCGTGCTGATCTAGGTATGCTTTCCTTGCTTTCTTTTATTTTATTATGTTTCGTGCAATTGAGTCTTGTATTTTAATTTATTTGAGTCAGTTTTATATATTTTCATTTGGTCGAGTCTTGTGGGATTGCCATGGCCTTTTCGTTGCTGGATCTCCCCTACCCGTACTCAATCTCCATTCGAATGGGGTCGATCTTAAAATTATTTTTGGTAAACAGGCATCTCACTTGTCATTGAGTCATTCTACTTTCATTTTCTTTTTAGTTTATTTTTGCAGGATTCTGACTATGGCCGCGAAGGAAATGCTATACGGCTGTAGATGATGGACGAACAGAACACTTTCTGCGAGCTATCGCCACATATTCCAGGGGAGTTCATTCCATTTATTTTGTTGTTGTTATATATTTAGTTTATTTCTACTGTATTTTTGCATTTTTATTTTTAGTTTACGTTGTATCCTGGAGCACATTGAGGACATTGTGCCTTTCTAAGTGTGGGGATGGGAGACTTCGTCTTTATTTTGCTTAGTTGTAGGTTGAGTAAAAAAAAATTACAAAAAAAAAATGTCCCTGATCTTTTGTGCATTTTATATGGAAAATGATAGTAAAGTTGGGATTTTTGGTTTTCAAAATATTATACATATGAGAATATAAATAGATTGAAAGCGTGTTTGCTTAAGATGTGTCGGTAGCCCAGCTAGCTTTGAAAGGTCCTAGGATTGTTCTTAATATACCTTAATAAATTGTGAAATCTTGTGGGTTCTCATCCTAGGAGAAACGGTAGAACTAAAACCGCTGATAGTAATTAGAGGTACCACTGTAGGTTGAAAGCCCATATGTATTATTAATTAAATGGCACACTTGATCCTTTTTATGAGAATAAATCCGGTGAAAAGTGGCACAAAAAAAAATCCACATGTCCATCAATTGAGCTAGACCAAAAAAAAAAAACAAAGAAAAAAAAACTGAAGCCTCTGATCGAAACTCCCTCGAGGTCAAGTCGAAAAAAAAATACCGAAGCTCATGCTGTCACTCTTGGGGATGGTGACTCTGATTGAGACAACCTCTGGGTTAGGTATGAAGAAAAAAAAATGTGTCTAAGCTCATAAACTTCATCCATCATCCATCATAAATTTAATTTCTAATACATTAGGGAGTTTAGTTTGCAGTGGTTGGTAAATCTATATGGTTTAACCTTTGCTTCGAAAGCTTGAGGTGGGATTAGGTGAAGCTGAATATCTTGAGTGTGAGATCCATAGATTGATTGTAATAATATGAACTTAATTGCTTTACATGATTGGTGCCTGATTAGCTAGTGGTTGGGTTTAGGTGGACAACAATACCGACAGTTTTGGTTGATGCGTAATTAGATCTTAATTAATGAACCTAAAAGTTTTTGAAATCGAAAGTACTAATTATGATTCCATTGGTGTCTTTTTCGGGGACGAAAAAGGTTTAAGTGTGGGGATGTTTGATGTGTTGCAAAACACATCTCTTTTTCTTTGTATTTTGTATATTATTTGGTCAAGTTTTTATTCGTTTTGTGTCGTTTCTATTATGTATTTATGTATTTTATTATTTTATAGGTGTTTGGAGAGAATGAGCTCAAAATGAAAAAAATTTAATCGAGACACCAACACTTGAGAGCCGGTGTTCATGAACGTTGGAGCATAAACGAGGAATTTTGATCGAGCTAATAACACCCGAATCGAGCGAACATGAAATACTAATAGTAATATAATAATAATAGTAATAACAATATAAAAAAAAAAGAAAAATAATCGTGAAGTGAGGACAAGGCCTCATGGCCCAAGGCATTTCCTAAATAGGGGGTGTATAAATCCTAATTACCTATCACAAATCATCATATTATTTCGAAGATCATCACAAAGCATATAATTATTTTGAGGGAAGTGAAGCCGCCAGAAGGCTATCGACGCACAACAGTTCAAAGAATAAATAGAGAGGAAGGCACGGGTTCGACTATAATAATTTTTGGCTTTATATTTATTTACTTCGTGTTTATAAATATTAGTTTAATGACTATATATTATTTTGAACCTATGTTTTTATCTTGTTCTGTTATTATGAATAGCTAAACTTTTTAGGCTACCCAGGTCGTGTCGATGAATACTTAGCATTTTTATGACTTTCGGATTCGTTTAATTATATAATTGGCTTATGTTTTGGTAAAGATCTATTTGAGTTTGGTTATAATGCTTTGGCGTATTTAAGTTTAATTTATGATCTTTGATAGTTCCACATATGTCTTGTTGAATGTCTTTCAGTTATAGATGCATGTTAGGTTACCTGCTTTGTGCTTTTAACTAATTTATGGTTTTTGACGTCTAATTCCATAGAAACTTGATTTGAGAGTTTAATGGACTTAGGTATTCTGCCATTCCTTGAGACCGGGAGGTGATAGGGTGTCGGGTTGTCTAGATCTTTAGGTATCGGGTAGAGGTGAAACCGGGAGGTGATCCTTGCCTAGTGTGTCTTTAGATTCTTGTAATTATGAATTATTTCCAAACCAATTAGATTACTCCTTCACATTTTTTTGGTGTGTTGTGACTAGCGAGACCGGGAGGTGAGCGAGTCTTTCGAGTACCTTAGCATTCCCTAGTGAGGTGAGACCGGGAGGTGATCCGAACTAGTAACCAGTGATTTACACTTCCCTTAGGATTTTCTGAGAGGTGTTAGTGAGTCCGGGAGGTGATCTAGCATGCTTTAGGGGTTTCCTGGGTCGGGCGTATCTTTAGAAAACCTGGTAGCCAATCCATTATTCGATTCCGAGAGTTGTGAGTCTGCGGGTAGGATTCTAGACCTAGGTAGTTGCCTTCCATATTATCTGAGTTCAATCCAGTGTTCTTAGCTTCTTGTTTTCGTCTCTTTGTTATTTGTTTTAATTGCTTTTATTTTGTTTGCATCTAGTTTAAAAATAATTCTCAAAAATCCAATTTATTAGGCTAGGTGTCGACAGAGGTTTAGTACCGAGAGTCGGCATATTGTGTCCACGGTTCGATATTCCGGACTTACTTGCTCTGCTACACTACGACCGGTACACTTGCCGCTAGTGTGTGGTTTTGTAGGTTTTTCCATTTTTAAAACTTGACCTATTTATTTACTACACATTTCACACATCATTCAGCAATGTTGTTCAACACGCGCACATTACTGTCATTTAACAATGGTATTAAGCCCAGTCCCAAGTCTTCACTAGGCAGCCTATAAAAAACCCTAAAGTCGTCATCCTGATAATAACCAAGTTCCACCAGCATGTCACACAAGGTGATTATAGAGAAATAATCAGAGTTCACCTCATCAATGTTGTTACCCTTCCCGTTAACGTACATCACATTTACTTCTGTTGGATCGGTAAACTCCCCACCATGATGAATTTTATATGAAAACCTTTCGGTAGAGTGACCTGCATTGTTGATTGTTAACCAACATTTCAGCTTGCATATTATGATCAATAACAAATCTTATAACAAAGCTAGTAGCATAGCATCAGGTGTAGTATCAAACATAAGAACAGTAGCAACCTTGGCAACACATGAAAAGATAGTTCAATCTTTCAACCAAGCTTTACTAAAACCCAAATCAACATCCATAAAAAGATCACAAAGAACAGGACTTTCATTAGGAGTTTCACAAGGTGCACTGTACTCAGCTTACACACTAATCTGTTCTTTGGAGCTTACATAGTGAAAACAGATTACACTAAGTTTGGATTACCAAATCAAACAGATTACCAAATGGGTTTAAATGTAAGATGTGGATCGATTGACTTACTGTACTGTTCTTCAAGATTTACTTCGTCTTCCCCAGTTCGTACAAACCATTGTGTCATCTTCCTCTTCTTACGTTGCTAAATTTCCATTTGTGTGTGTGTGTGTGTGTGTGTTTGGAGGGAAATCAGAGAAGTGTGGAGGTGGAGGGGAAAAATGGAGGGGAGAAGCTTATAAAGGATATGGGAGAGTGAGGGAAGGCTGGTTATAAAATTTTAGACGATTGGACACAAATGCCCCTGAGTTAACGGAGAAAAGTTAAATGGGTTAAGTCATTGGACTATTTAGGCCTATTTTCTGAAAGATCAAGGAGTGTTCATGCAATTTTTAAAAGATTGGACTTGACATGCATATTGGCCCAAACCTCAGGGATGGTTTTGGTAATTTACTCTATCTTTAGACATGGGTCAAAACTTAGAACCTAATCATGTTTATCCAATCAATAATCATAAAGATATCAAATAAGAGATACTTACATGTGGGAATGGTAAACTTAGCGGATGGTGGTGAAGCCATGATTTCATTATGATGTTCTTGGTTCCACTTTAGGGTTTTTCTTTTAGATGGATTATTGTTAAAGAATGTTAAAAAGTGTTATTTAATAAGGTGTTTTATAAGCCTCTCATAACTCTTATTATAAACACCAAAATGGCAACCCTACAAATTCTAACTTATGTCATTATTCCCATCAAATAATGACTTATAATTAATATAGGGATCGAAATATCATATTGGTTAAATTAAATAATAAATGATCAATTAGGCCATAATTATGTAAAAGTCTAACATTTTCCCACTTGTCCGATTGATTATTTTATAATGAATGTTTATGTAAGTTTGGCCAAGTCTAAAACACTCATCTGAGAATTCGTTTTAGGATCGTAATCACGAACCGTGATCTCACGAATACCAACCGTATGGTGTGGAATCCCCTCCGATCGTGCAAAATGATTCAGAAATAAAAGTAATCGATTGTGATGAAAACAGATAATGAATCCCGAGCAATTTCCATAACTTTACTCGTGTATTAGATCAAAATATCAACAATTACAATTCAAACCTAGACCTAATACAGAGAATATTACACACACACACACACAAACTAGGGAAAAGCTCAAATGATAACTCTCTCTAAAAATAACTAACTTTTCCCTATTTAGAGGCTCCCACCTTCGCCCCTCTCACGAGGTCGAAAAGTGTTCATTCGACCCTTTAAGGGTTCGAATGAAGCCTTCTTCTTCATTCATCTACATTCGACCCAGACAAACTACATTCGACCTCTCAACTGGTCGAATGTATCTTCAGGTTAAAGTCTTGGTCGTTTTCTGATTATCTGAACCTTCAACAATTAGTACTGGATCACTAGCTGGGGACATACATGAATAATTCACTTACAATCTCCCCCTTGGACCTAGCTAGTGATGTACCAAATCAGAAAGTTAACAATTCTTCAAGTCTTGATCTCATCATCTTGAACGACTTGAAAACTTTCCATCTTCATGCACGTTTGTGTCGAAGTTCTTGTCTATCTCTGCAGTAAGCTTCAAAATCTTAGACAGACTCAAGAAATCTTGGCTTTGTCATTTGTTGGTCCAGAGATGAAGACATAAATCAATCTTGAATTCTTCAATCTTCAATCATTTCTTTAACAACCTCTTACTAGTTTCTGTTGCTCTGATGATCTTGATGTTCAGGTTTGGGTCTTGTTCAGTTACATGCATTGTCGATGAGTCTTGAGTAGTGCACCTGTTGTGTTTGATTCTGCAGAAAA
This sequence comes from Ambrosia trifida, assembly GCA_028751855.1. NCBI lineage: Eukaryota > Viridiplantae > Streptophyta > Magnoliopsida > Asterales > Asteraceae > Ambrosia > Ambrosia trifida. The sequence continues at coordinate 137,849,813 of CM054122.1, forward strand.
ATTTACTAAAAACTGCACAAACTACAACCAGCGTTAGACACGACAAAAATCTTGGAAGTACTCTTCACATTCCTTTTGACCCTCAATTGTTCTCCCCCTGAACTATTAAACATTTTTAATATGCACCAGAAACTTAAAAATCTGTAGTCTTTTTCAAATTTTAAGTATCTGAGCATTCACATTAAGTATCCCAACATCGGTTATCAAAAATAAAATTGAAACAAAACATTTGATTTTTCAAAGTTTATGCTAAAACACACCAAAAATCTTTTTGAATTTTCAAATGGAAACTCATAAAAGTAAACTAAACATATTTTTGTGAATTTTCCGGTAAGAGGATCATATCAGTATGGAAACAGTCAGTCAAAACTCTTTTTGATCAATTTTCTGCTTTTGTCATTGAGCATCCTACAACCATTACCAGTATGTTTGTCCACTTAAACCTAAAATCATCATTCATTGTTCAGCACTTTAGATACATTATGGTAATATTAGATACGGAACAATCCATGGTCCCCGCACACGCGACACATTCCCGTATCAAGAATTGCACAAAGTTTCATTGTAACACGTGATTATATTGTAGTTATCCGTAAGTTACAAGGTATGAGGCACAGTGGTGACAGGTCAGCAAATTAATGCTTCAAAGCGACTTATGCACTCAACTAGGGTGAGGACTAATATCATACATGATTTTCATCATAGTATTGATACGATGCATTAGATAATCTTTGATTATCATCACACATGTTAAGTTCCTCATTCGGTAACTTAAGGATTTGTCATTAATGATCTTTTGATAAGATACCCTGACTGATCTAGGTCCGTAAATTAATACGACAAAAGATCAGTTAGGCTATCCCCAGATAACTAACAATATAACGACCCGAAACCTCCGATTTTGGCAATCTATCAAATGAAATTTCGGTACTAAGACCATATGCCAACGAGACGTTGATCCACATGATTATCAGTTAATGTTTTTAGGTTTATATCACCATGCTGAACTTTAACCTTTGATTTCAATGTTGTCACATCTTTTTTTTTTTCAGAGTAGTCTGACAGTCCACTGATGTACTATCATCTCCTACCAATATATAATTGCAGTGGCTACTCAATGTTGTCACATCGTTTTGTTTTCAGAGTAATCTGACAGTCCACTGATGTACTAGCATCTCCTCTTTTTCTCCAGGAAAACTCATTTTGGATTTTCTAAATTTTTATTTATATTTTTCTGAAATTTTCTTCCCCTAAAAATCTAAAAATAAGCATATTTTTGGATTTTTAAACTTTTGAAGAAAAACAAAATAAAATGATATCCGATGAGGTTTACTTATTGAGTGTTAAAAACCATTTTCCCACTCAGATTACTTGACTCACTTTGTTCTTTCAACTAGTAAAGCCATTAACAAAGATAAGAGAGTTTAGAATAAACCGTTTTGTCGCATCTGTTATAAAAATCCAAAACCTGAGAGCAATTGCATGAAATTGCAACGTTTTCCGACTTCACAGGTAGAAAACAGACGACAAACACTCTTCTTTCTTTTGAAATCATGTTTTCCTTTTTCAAATCCCTTACTTGACCTTCACCTCTCTAATAAATAGCTTGTATACAGATGCTCCACTATCAACTATCAAAAGATAACTAATAGGTCTGTCTGGAACAATCTGCACACTTGTTAAACAATTAGCACGAGAGAGGCACCCATCCCTTCACAATGATGGGTCGTCCAAGGTCATCAATCCTTGGAACATCAATCCATTCTCCTTTTGAAAAATCAATTTGTTTTTCAATTGATTGATTTGAAGTAGAAATTGCTATTCATTTAGAAAGTGATTTGGGTTTCCAAACACGTTCAGAGTTTATTTTAGACTTTGTTGAAATCATTTTGATTGTTGACTTTTCAGATTTCTTATTTGAAAGGTGCTTCTGAACTTTGTTTGGAATCTTCTCAGACTTAACTGACGAAGATCCAGGTTTAGAGTTATTCTTAGGTTTAGCCTTAGAACTCCCCCTTACCTTAGCAACCTTATCACAATCTCCATTTTTATTCAAGGCAATTTTGTTACGATTTTCATACACAAATTGTTTCCCCTTTTGCTTCTTGATTGGGTTTGGGGATACAGGCTTTTCGACATTGCCTGAATTTTTAGCAAATTTCACTTTGGTCCTTTTCTGTTTAACATACGGGCAGGCAACAACTAAATGCCCACACTCTCCGCAGTTATAACACGACCTATAGTCCACAAAATCACATGCATACCCTTCATCCCAATACCAGTAAGGACAATGAGCAGCAATATGACCAACTTCACCACATTCAAAACAGTTTCTCCATTCAACATATTCATGAGAATACTGTGGTGAGTTGTTTCTCCAATAACCATCAAATCGAGAGGTATATGAATAATCATAAGAGTCATATGATCTAGATGAAAAATTTCTTGAATTCTTTTGATAAGAATTTTTCATCTGATCATTTCCTTTCGATTTGTTTGGTTTCGGTCCTTTTACTTTAGAACCTTTCTTGTTTTCGACATTTTTCTTTTCAATGTTTTTCTTTTGATCCTCATGTTGGTTAGGATTTAGTTCAAACGACAAATGACCAAATTGATTTTTAAATTGATTTAACAAATAGATATTATCATCATATATACATTTGAGTAAAGATTGTTCGATATTATCAATTGGAAAATCTTTATTGAGAATCAACTTGTCATGTCCTACCAACATATAGGATCCTTTCATTCCATCAGGAAATTTAAATATGGTTTTCTCTTCAGACTTAGGTTCTGAAGTGACTACCACATTTTTATTTTTCTGACTAGAGTCGGACTTCACCTCAGAGTTTGAAACTTCAACACAAGATATTCTGTCTTTCAACTCTGATGTGGTGTTATTCATTGAAAAACTTTTATTCATTTCTAAAATTGCTTTAAAGATTCAATTTTATTTAACAAATCTTTTTCATTCTTTTCAAAAACTTTATTTTGATTTTGACAATTTTCTAGTTCATTTGCTAGGTTTTGTTTTTCCTCAATATGTGTCATCAATTCATGTTTCAATTTGACACATTCAGAACAACTAGCTAGTCAACACTAGATCTTACCTCAGCAACTGATTTATTACCATTATCAAATTTTGCATCAATATTTGAGATGTCACTCTCTCTTGATTCACTCTGTTTTGAATTCGTATCAGAACTCAAGACACTCTCTGACAATTCACTTGTATCATCATTCCTCATTTGCTTAGCTAGACATACAACCTCACTTTTGACACTTTCTCTGTTAACAAACTTGTCAACATGTACCATTTTATCAGTTGGTTGCACAGTTGGAGCTAGTATGTTTCCAACAATAGATCTCGGTGTCATTGGAATTCCCCAAATGTTGTCAACTTGTGATTTTTGTCTTTGTGATTGTTGTCGTGCATCTTCTATCTGAGCTTTTATCTCATCATCAGTTCTTGATATAGCCAAGTAATTTTCAAAATTTTTTACACCTTAAAATTTGAAAAATTATGTCCAAAACTTCGTGGGTTTGAACCTGGAAAAATATAGTCTTATTCGACCTTTTGAAAGGGTCGAATGTAACTCAGTCTAGGTTCGACCTCAAGAATGTAAATCTTTGAAAAACAGATACTCACTTTCGACCTGATGAAATCTAATCGAGGGTTCGAATGTGGAAAATTTCCAGGTTCGACCCTTTCCTCTGACTCGAATGTGAAAACTGTAAAACACTGACTCACTTTCGACCACTAAAATACCACTTTCGACCTCCCGTAAGGTCGAATGTACCAAACCTTGGTCGAATGTACAGAACAACACACACAACCTCTTGGTTCGACCTAAAATGGTTCACGTTCGACTAGAAAAAGCTAGGTTCGACCCCTCAAATCTCACATTCGACCTTTTCAGGTCTGTTCGTCATATTCAACCTCAAGAACACGAATCCGATCGTTTTTGACAAAATTTTCACCAAATGTAATGAGATTTGATAGGTTTTGTGCGGATTTGAATTTAGACAAACATTTGAGAAAGGATTTTTGAAAACAACATCAAATTCAACTACAATTTAATCAAAAACCATGTTTTTATGAAAACCTTCAAAATTTCTAGGGTTTTGAACTTTTAAACCAGAATTCTAATCTGTTTTCATCAATTCAGATCAATTTGCAATCATTAAATCGAGCCTATGCTCTGATACCAATTGAGAATTCGTTTTAGGATCGTAATCACGAACCGTGATCTCACGAATACCAACCGTAGGGTGCGGAATCCCCTCCGATCGTGCAAAATGATTCAGAAATAAACGTAATCGATCGTGATGAAAACAGATAACGAATCACCGAGCAATTTCCATAACTTTACTCGTGTATTAGATCAAAATATCAACAATTACAATTCAAACCTAGACCTAATACAGAGAATATTACACACACACAAACTATGGAAAAGCTCAAATGATAACTCTCTCTAAAAAACTAACTTTTCCCTATTTATAGGCTCCCACCTTCGCCCCTTTCATGAGGTCGAAAGTGTTCATTTGACCCTTTAAGGGTTCGAATGAAGACTTCTTCTTCATTCAATCTACATTCGACCCAGACAAACTACATTCAATCTCTCGACTGGTCGAATGTATCTTCAGGTTAAAGTCTTGGTCGTTTTCTGATTATCTGAACCTTCGACATTCAGTACTGGATCACTAGCTGGGGACATACATGAATAATGCACTTACATCATCAAGTTTCATGTTGGAACTATAGCAGATAGTTACAGTCATTCGAATTGAAATCAATTCGAGACCCCTAATAGTTATGCTAAAGTCTCAATATAAAACACTTAATCATAAAACCAAAATGACTAAAATAAAACCCTTGCATAAGTTTTGTCTATAAATTATAAGGTGCGCACAAACATTAGCATAGACAAAAACAAAGCATTCGAGGAAATTATAATCGTTCATACACACTATATGCTATTACATTAGGTCTTTATTAAACCCATTCTCATTATAAGTTCTTGAAAAGTCTTGGGTGGTAGACCTTTAGTCATCGGATCCGCTAGCATATCTTTCGTGCTTATGTACTTGATACAAAGATTATTTTCTTCTACTCTTTCTCGTGCGAACAAAAACTTTGTATCGAGGTATAAACCAGCTCCACTCGAACTGTTATTGTTCGAGAAACTAGCAGCAGCTGAGTTGTCACAGTGATCTGGAGTTAATAGCTTTGAGTCCAGTGATGGGATTTCTTAACAACATCCCATTGCACGTTACATTGTACAGTGCAACATATTCCACCATCATCGTTGAGGTGGTTGTTAACTATTGCTTATGACTCCTCTATGAAATTGGTCCGCCTGCAAGCATAAAGATATACCCCGAAGTTGATTTCTTATCATCTTTGCATTTAGAAAAGTCGGAATCAGAATAGCCTACTACTACTACTAAGTTATCATTTCTTCTGTATGTCAATTTATAGTCTTTCGTTCCTTGTAAATATCGCAACACTTTCTTTGCTGCTTTCCAATGATCTAGGCTAGGATTAGATTGATAGCGGCCTAGCATCCCAGCAATATATGGGATATCTGGATGAGTGCAGACTTGAGCATACATTATGCTTCCAACAACAGAAGCATAAGGTATCAATCTCATTTGCTCTTTTTCTACCTCTGTTTTCTAACATTGAAAAGACCCAAAAAAAACATCTCCCTTAACTACTGGAGCTATTGGTGGAGAGTAATGTTGCATGTTATATCGTGTAAAAACATGATCGATGTAAGCCTTCTGGGATAAACCTAATATCCCATTGGTGCGATCTCGGTGTATTTCGATGCCTATCACATAATTGGCTTCCCCAAGATCCTTCATGTCAAATGTTTGCGAAAGTAATCGCTTTGACTCATGCAACAAATCTAAACTATTACTCGCCAAAAGGATATCATCCACATAAAGGACAAGTATAGCAAAATTACTCCCACTCATTTTGAGGTAGGTGCATTGATCAACTTGATTCTAGATAAAACCTTGTTTCTTCATATTTTCATCAAATTTTAATGTAACACCCCAACCGATGGCGGAAACATCGAGGTGTCACGTAGTGACGATTATTCAATAGCTCATGGTACTAAAGTGTAAATATTAATACCTTGATTAAATAGTTTATTACATTGAAATGAGATACAAATATACAATGATTCAAACTAACAATCTAATCTGAAATGCAATGAATCCAAAATTTAAGTATAAATTCCAAAAGCTTAAACGACGGCTAAAAAATAACCTAAAACATGTACGAAATTAGTATATGTCAATACAAAAATGTATCGGTGAGCATACCCTGTTTTGAATACATATATTAGGAAAAGTGTTTCACAATTCACCTGTTGTATACCATTTGCAATTATGTAATAAGCAGTATCTAGGTCAAAACCAACCCTAAGACAGTATGACATGAAATTTATATATAGTATGTGATATTGATAGTAATAAGGACATACATAACAATGACCAAGGTCTCTCAACAGAGTCAACAAGGGGTATATACCATAGTACTATTTATTGATATGACAGACCCAAACAGTTAATTATTTTGACAAGACATAGATACACACAGACTAACATAAAGAAAACACAAATGATAATTGCATTAAGTGAAAGAAAACGTTTAGTCATAAGGTACATGAGTAACCCCAAAAGAATAAAACATGAAAATGGGGAAAGATATAGTCACCTTGACTTAGATGAACTTGCAAAAACAATCAACGAGAGTCAATGAACTATGCTCGAACCTAAGTACAATGATTTGAGATTAGCGTCGACCTTTTATTTTCATGATTGATTGAGAGTCAAGGCCATGAGTATTATGAATGTCAAAGAATTTCCTTATAGAAATGAATTTCGATCGCTTAAAATAAAATGTAGTATTTCTCTTATTACTAAAATAAATTACATTATTTTAAATCAATTATTTCAAAATAATACAGATCTTTCATTCTTAGGCACACTAAAAAAAATAAATGTTGAAAAAAACAACCCGAACAAAGAAGTTACCTTTAAGATATGTGCCCCATAAATTTTAGACCAAAGAGTTTGACTCTAACACTTGTGACGATGGTATTTTTAAATACTAAAACTTCCTTTTGTGTAAGATCCAACTTCAAAAAGTGTAAGAATGTGGAGAAGCATATCTCATTATTTAACATAGAAAAGCTTGGAAGTAGAAACAATTGAGAGAAGAGCTAAAATATATGGATGTTTGTTCATAAATTCAAAGAAACCGGTTACATGCATCAAGAAACCCTTCCTAATTAAAAGATTTAATTTGCATTAAAACCCTTTAAAAACCTTTTACAAGTTCCATTCTCAATTTGTTATTCTCCAAGTGATTTATTAATACTTACATTGATTTGGACACAAAATTATAATGTAATAACCTTTATTTATGATAATTTCTTAATTCCACAGTTAACTATATAATTATATGTCTAAATATATTGATAAAAAAAATTCTTAAAGAAAATCTAGCATTTCAAATAATTTAGTTTAACCAAATTAATATTTGTTTATTTAGTCTAGTCACTTTTAAAATTCATAGTGTTACAACACTACCCCAAACATTACGAAAAAAAATATGGTTTAGGCGATTTTCAACTATGGATTATTGTCACTTTAGATCTCGAAAGTTGTAATTAACTTCTTAGAAAATTTGCGAATGTTACAGTCTCCCCCTATACTTTAGAAAATTTCGTTCTGAAATTCCTTTCAAGTTGAGGTTTCTATGAAACAAAAGGTGTTGTAAAAAGGCAAGTAGGTTTTAAGAAATGCATCAATCATGATTTGACAAAGTTTAAAGTAGTGGTTTTAATATCCAAAGTAAAGGTTTCAAAATCCTTAACAACCCAAGATTAGAAAGTTGAGAGTTTACAATGAAAAAGGATTGGGAAAGTATGTAACTGGTGAGGGCAGAGGCACTGATGAAGCAGTCTCCTTTACTTTAGAAATGTTTCAGACTAACTTTATTCGGGACATGCAATGGGATTTCGAATAACAGAGAGTGTAAGTGTATACAGGAATTGAGCTTTTTGCATGTGTGGTCAAAAGAAAGATTCCAGGAAGACGAATTGAAGTTTGTGTAAAAATTTTCTTGACGAAAGAGAAAAGAAAAAGAAATTGATAGCCGTTTGTTAAAGACCTATTAAAGAGGTCGGGTCCAACGCCATTAAATAGCCCAAAATGTGAAAATGTAGAAAATAATGGATAGGTTCTTGGCCAGACTCCTAGTCCGTTTCCGCAGTATCGTTAGTGCTTATATATAGGGTGTACCGCAACTAACCCACCACACTACCGATATTTTTGACTCATAATGATTGCCCACCAATAGCCTAAGTGGAATCACACACCACCCCATGTACCTATAAACCCACGATTACGTTTCGGACTGTAATCACCAATTTACCTTACACTAGGATGTTATGCTTTTCCATGACACTAACATAAATGATATAAGAAACAAATGTGTGCAACCAAAATGCGTTTCAATGATAGGTTCTGCATAAGTATAAGACACGGTTAGAGGTCCTTCTCCTTTCGGGTTCACCCGTCAGGTACCACGATAAGAATAAAGTGTATGTATAAAGTATAGTTAGAGGTCTTTCCCCTTTCGGGTTCACCCTAATAACTAACCGGTCCATTTCTGTTCAGATCGTGGGGCTCTAAACTCCTATATGGATAGACTCTGAGGATTACACCGTTCCCCTCGGGTTGGAGGAGTACTTCGACCTGAGTTGTACGTAGGCACCGACTTAGATCTCAAACGAGTTACCAACTGGTATGTTCATTGCTCACGGTGCTGAAGAATGTAATGAGAAAATATAATAGGGTCTTGCTCAAAACAGGGTAATATGCATACAAAAATATGCGCTTCATGAAAAAGTATATAAGTATAACATGAAATTTCGATCAAAAGAACCATACAACATAAATCGAGTAAATCGCGCAATTACACAAAATGAGGGTAAACGAGTTGAACTAATGCTCAAAAATCTGTGATACAGGAATAAATGCTTACAAGTAGTGTGCAAATACCGTGTGAGAATAGCCATAAATAAAATAATGCGAGAATAACCACAAATAAGATAATGAGCGAGAATAATTTCAAATAAAAATGATGCAAAAAATAAAATAATGAATTTTTGTTGCACGCATTTGTTTGCAATATCCAGATCGTTGTTGTTGCGGCTCAGGTATCTTCATTCTTATCTCAGTTTTTTTGATTTGTTTCGACGTTTGTCGTGATGTCCATGTGAGTTTTTCCATTGTGATTGATGAATTTTTCTTAAATGTAATAATTACGAATTGGCTCACTTGCCCAACTTGGTAATTGTAGTTTAGGTAGCATATATTACTGGTGGTTTTGTGCTTTGGATTTGTTTGCCTATGGAGGAGTACTTTTCTCCTCGTGAACCCAATTTATAGCATCCGTACTTCGTGTGTTACCATTTTGGGTAGCAGGATATCTCTGTTTTCGCCAATTTTCTCTTGTTTTTAAACTTTATTTTCGGTCACCCCGGTATTCCCAAATTGTGTTATCATGGGAGCTGGCAGAGAGTAGGCTGAGTTTCAGATGAGCTGCATTAGTATTCTTTATTTATCTTGGCAAGGCATTGGAAGTTGTTTTAGTTTCCTCCATATTTAGAGGCTATGGAGATAGATTTTAAAAAAAATGCTACAATACAAAACAAGTTGAGATGGTCATGTGATTTGTTTTGTTTTTTAATCCGAGCCTCATCAACATTGCATTTGTTTATCTGGGAAACAAGTCATCATTTTGGAATCGAGGCATCAATTTTATTAATGTGATCTCACTTGGATTTTGAATTAGCAAAACAGTATTTAATGTTCCGCTTTGACTCTCAAAAGTCAAGTGTCTTCATTTAATGGCAAATGTAAGTTGGTCGTAATTCGTACTATGTTTTTTTAAGATGTAGATAATTGGAGCTACAAGGATATCTGGAAGTTGACCGCAAGCCTATACTAGAATGTGCATATGGCTATGTTTTCTAATGAGCAAAACAAGTGAACTAGAAGATTGGCTTTTCTAATGGGTCAGCTGGTGACTTGTGTTTTAGAGATGTTCATCGAAATTGTGAATTGTCTTTTGTTAATTCGAAGTGTATAGATATTTTTTGAAAATGTAGTGGTATGTGTAATAAAGTATGTGTATTAAAGGTGATCTCAATAGAAGGAGTTAATCGCAATGGAAGAACGTAATTGTGTAACACAAACTAACTAGTAGCTTTTAATAAGAGATTTTTTTAATAAAAAATAATTTGGTGTCCTGCGTAATTTTTTCTTTGATGTTGATGTTGATGTTGTTGTTGATGATAGTTAAATGTGGTTCTTGGTGGCTCTATTACACTAAGGGAATAGTTAGGATATTGGTTACTTTATTATGGGCTAATGATTATTATGTTATAGTTTGGTGATGATTTTTTGAATGATTTCTTAATATTTGAGTACTTTTGTGTGCAATGTCCACTATAAGTTGAGACAAGAGCAAAAATGCTAAGCGGTTATCACATTCAACTTGCCATTGGTTAAATGTATGAAGAGGGAACAACAGAAATCCATTGGTAACATATCTTCAATTACAGTAAATTTTGACTCTTAGTTTAGCTGGATTTTGTTAATTTAACTACCAAGTTAATTCTTGAGAAAGAATTAGAATCCTAGGGCGTTAATCCTTTTGCTAAGCATGTTTTCTTGAATAGCTTTTATCATAACCGATGTTTTGAATATAAATCTCAATTCAAATTAGAAATCTAATTTCCAATACCCTAGGCATAGTTTGTTCTTGCAATATTGATCACGTTTATAATTGTCACAAAGTTATTGCTTCTTTTTCAGTAGAATCATATTCAACTTCAATACGGTTTATGGTAGGGGCAACCATTGTTATAGGTCTTCAATAACTTGAGTTTCCACATGGTAAGTCACTTTGCTACTAAAACTGATGTGTCACTTTCTTGGATGTTCTAGAATACAAATATGAAGGGCGGGTCTTTGGTTCTTTTTACCTAAAGCATTTGACATCTAATGTTTTTATTGTATGTACTATATTTTAACTTTTAATGTTTTTATCGTAGGTATCGCCTAACCATAAAATCAAGAGTAAAGGGACAAAATTCAAGCTTTATACTTTCATTTGCACAGCGTTGATTTTGCATTGCCCGCGACTTAATGCCAATGACATGTTACATCGTGCACTTTCGTTCAAGGCCAAACATAATCATGTAAAGTTTATTTACTACTTACTATACACACAGTTTTCCTACCGCAACGCGTGATGGGGTTGTAATAACATCTTATGTAATAACAATTTAGTAACTAAGGGTACCGCAGTGTAGCGTAGGGTAGATATCTAGTTATTATTATATAAACCAACAAACACACACAACACAACATGACTGTACCTACACACACACAGAGAGAGAGAGAGAGAGAGAGAGTTGAGAGAGACAACCTGCACCACCACCATCTTCTCCGGCGACAACTTGCACCACCGCCTCTACACCTTTTCTCTAGCGACACCATCTTCATTGGCGACAACCCGCACCACTGCCTCTGCACCATCTTCTCCGGCGACAACATGCACCATCATCTCCCTCCTCCTTCTTCTCCGGTGGTAAAAAGGTTTTTTTGAGTAACTGTTACAATCCAAGAAATAATAATAAAATAATAGAAGAGAGAGAGAGAGAGAGAGAGAGAGAGAGAGGCCTCCCCTAGGGTTGGAGGAGTACTCCGACCCGAGTCGTACGTAGGCACTGACTTAGATCTCATACGAGTTACCAACTGGTATGTTCATTGCACACGGTGCTGAACAAAATAATGAGAAAATATAATAGGGTCTTGCTCAAAACAGGCTAATATGTGTACAAAAATATGAGCTCATGAAAAAGTATATAAGTATAACATGAAATTTCGATCAAAAGAACCATACGACATAAATCGAGTAAATCGCGCAATTGCACAAAATAAGGGTATACGAGTTGAACTAATGCTCAAAAATCTGTGATACAAGAATAAATGCTAACAAGTGGTGTGCAAATACTGTGTGAGAATAGCCATAAATAAAATAATGCGAGAATAACCACAAATAAGATAATGAGTGAGAATAACTTCAAATAAAAATGATTCAAAAATAAAATAATGAAATTTATTGAAAATGAGGGTGCGCAGAACAAGCGTAAAGTCTACTGGCACGCGGGTTAAAGTCTATTAGTTTTGCATATATGCACTATGTAGTAGCGGACATTTAGCAACTGTCTCCAATACCACCCAACATTGTCCGTTTTGCCTAAAGGAGCTCCGGATTCGCTTCTGGTTTCCAGGGAAGGACTTCCTAGGAGGTCACCCACCCGAGTATGCTTAACTGTGGAGTTCTCCTCTCATCCACTAACGTTAATCTCCAAAATGTTTTTGTGATTTAAGAGACAGGACATCTCTCCCGATAAAGATATACCCATCTATATTGTTAAACCAAAAGTTTTATGATTTAGAGAGTATAACTATAAAAAGAAAACTTTGCGTTTATAAAACATGGATTACCCGAACTTTGCGATAAAGTTAAAAGAATAGAAGTAATGCAGCATGAGAATAACTATATAGAGATCAAAAAATGTTTTAGATTTAAAAATAAGTTCACATAAAAGGACTTTGCAGTACACACTTTCGTGTGTCTACGAGAAGTCGAGTTGAAAACTTTTGTTGTTACAAGGCGTATTATTAATCGCAAGCTTCTGATTTTCTTTACTCTATAATATGCATGAAAACAAGAAAATTTAAACTTAACTTGTAAATATGCAAAATAAGTTCTAAATGCAAGAGGACACAAAATTTATGAAGTATGTATAAATCAAATGTGTTTTTGTTTTTCAAAGGACTAAAATTAAAATAGCGTGGGTGGGAAAAACCAACATATATGAAACGAATAGATTCCTAATATTTAAGAAAGTTCGAGACTTCAAAATAACGTGCATGTGAAAGGCTTACAAATATAACATTTCTGAAAATAGACTTTAAGTTGTAAAGGAAGATCGAGTCACAACAAGGGAAATGATAAGGGTTATGAATAATGTGTATGTTTTGTGTTTCCAATTCTAGCTGGTAACCTAGCTTCAAAAACTCAAGTCATTGTTGATCGAAGTTCAAGGCAAGGTATAACTCTTGAACTTCTGGTGATGCGATGATCTGAGTAAATCAGCTCTATGTTTATGATAATATGGGAGAAGTTTATGAGTTGTTGAAGACAATTGGAGAATCTGGTTTGGTTTGAGTTGATTCTCCTTGATAATATTCGGAAGGTGTGGGTAGGGTACGTATGAGGTTGTGAGTGATCCCAGATGCCTTGACGAATTTTGAGAAATAAGATTTTATTTTTTAAATAATTCTTTAACTTGTAAGTTAAAATTTCATTGAAGTTGAAAATTTCCAATTTTTATGAAATGTTTGAGAAAATCCATGTGTTACTTAAAAACCTTGAAAGTTTTACGAAATTTATACGTTAAAAGACCATTTGCTTGTAAGGATTGTTAAGGCATCTCTTTGGGCTCATAGTGGGCTCCTTGTTTCAAGGCACAAGGTGTATACAAGTTGTGTACTAATCTGGTGAATGGGCTTCTTCAAAACTGGGTATTTGGGTTTGGTGTCCTTGTGAAAGGCAACACATGAAATAGTTTGATGAGTCAATTGTTTTAGAGAGTAGTGTACCGGTGTGTATCGGGTAGATAGGCATTTATGTATGAGTTTAGTCTGGCCAAAATGAGCTAACTAGTGGTAGTTGGCTATAACTTAGGAGACTGGGCGTGGTTATGGTAGTAAATCAGTATTAGATAAATGAGGATATATTGTGTTGTGAGTATTGTGGAAACATAATAGGTACTCAACGAAATTTCTGAGGGTAAATATGAGAGGTTCTTTACCAACTGGTGGACTTGGTGTAATGGTAGACGTTAAGATTGTTAAAGTGTTAGGGAGAACAAGGTTTTGATCTTGGTTTTCCCATCGTTTTCTGACGATTCAAAAGGTCATGGTTTAGTGATATAATGTGACGTCGATCAAATGAGTTTGTAAACATGAAGATGTAAAATGAATGATTGATAAAATTTTGAAACCACGTTTGTTTTTAATTGTGGGGGGTGATGCAACATTCCAAAAAATCAGAATGTGGTCGAAACTAAACATAAAGTTTAAAAATTTGAGTCGTGGGTAAAATAAAATGTTTTTAACATAGGAGGAGTAACACTTTATAGTGTAAAAGTTACAAGCATAAGTGAAATAGTGTAAGTTTTAATGCGATAATATAGTGGACAAATATTTTAATAATGATGGTGAAAAACCCAAAAGTGAATGATCAATAAATAATAGCATATCGAACAACAGGCGATGAAATTACGATTTCAAATGATAAACAAGACATAAATATCAATAACATAAGATTTCGGGATTGTTTCCATATGAGACTTTGACTAACCAAAGTATTTGAAACTTCCTAGTGACTTGTGGGGGGCATGCTTTAGCCTATTAGTGAATGCTCATCCTGAGAGTTCCCAGGTAGGTATACGGGTCCCTCGTCTGATTGGGATTTATATGATAGACCAGGTCTAGACAGAAAATTTAGGATACAGGCGCTCACCCTTCCAGATTGCACGTGCCCCGTCACTAGTGAATTTCAAAAACTTTAGCGAGATTAAAAACGAGGTGTAGAAATAAACCTTTGAGGTATGGATATCACTCCTAACTCAAAGATGTATTTTAAATAAGCCTACAGAGGAGTGAAACTAGTTACTAAGTCAAAGGATATCACTCCTAGCTTAGCAGTGAAGTTTCGTTTTGGAGGAATAATTCTTTGAGGTATGGATGCCACTCCTTTCAAAAAGATGTATTCCAAAGATATATATAACATATTAAGGAGTGAAACAATCACCAAGGTATGGGCATCACTCCTAACTTGGTGATATTGTTTCGCTTATGAAATACGACTGTTTTCTTCTCCGAGTATAACGTCAAAAAGGATGAGATAAAATAAAACAAATAGAGAATATATAAGCGAAGGTAAAAATTTGAGAATATATGTAGAATAAGGTAGATTATGCACGAGAGGACTCATAAGTATAAGCTTAGATATAGACTAGACTTAAAGACATTCTAATAACCTAATTCTCTGTAACCACAACTCTGATACCAATCTGTAACACCCCAACCGATGGCGAAACATCGAGGTGTCACGTAGTGACATTTGTTCAATAGCTCACGGTACTAAAGCGTAAATATTGATACCTTGATTAAATAGTTTTTTACATTGAAATAAGATACAAAGATACAATGATTCAAACTAACACTCTAAAATATAATACAATGAATCCAAAATCTAAGTATAAATTCCAAAAGCGTAAAAGGCGTCTAAAAAATAACCTGAAACATGTACAAAAATAGTATATGTCAATACAAAAATGTATTGGTGAGCATACCCTGTTTTGAATACATATATTAGGAAAAGAGTTTCGCAATTCACGTGTTGTATACCACTAGTGGGTTGCCCGCACGATGCAGTGGGAAAGACCACACTTAAACACAACACTTAGGTTGGTGATTTAGGTGTGCATAGGATGATTCGGTTTGAACTTGCGCTATAACTTTACGCTTTGATGCAGTCGTGCCTCTTTTAAAATGAATATTGTTATTTCATAGTAAGACAAGAGTCAAGTTGCATCAAAGGAATAACGTTGAACCATTTAGTTTACCAATACACAAGTCTATTACAATTTGTGCCATATTTTCATTGTATGTATATAGCTACAAAAGAGAAAAAGAGAAAGATCTTGTTCTTTACAAAGTATGCCATATCTACCATTCAATGTGATAATACAAAAGGAAAGCAGTTGTTTTTTGTTGATGATGTTTATCGAAATACTACGGTTCGTTAGTCAACCTATTATTTATGGTAAAAGAGGTTGTGGTTTTGCTGTAGCTAGAACAATTTTCAAGGCTTGTGCATGTGGTTACGCTTCTTTTTATGTGGATAAGATATATGCACATATTCATACTTTTAAATCATGTATCAATGTCATGCAACGAATTCGGGTTAAATATGTAGTGAATTAGTTTTGAATAATAAAAAGCCAAAATTATGGAACTGCAAAGAATAATAAAAAAGAGAAAAGTACTATTAATATAACTTCAAAATATGTGTTAAATATATCAACAATAAACCATATTTTAAATTTCATGATTAAATACAATGAGTAGTGTGCCTATTGACCGCAAATAAAATAAAAGTAAGAGGACGTACTTGATATAACTTACAAAAAATGAACTCCCATATATAAAAATTTTGTAACTACGACAATGATTATTTACTAAAGGATTATTGAAAAGAATCCCAGACTTAGAATTTCAAAAGCACTTGATGAATATAGGGAAAAATACATTCATTCCATCAATTTAAAATTACCTGGCAATAGCGTAATCGACTAAGTAGAAAACCCTAAAAGATAACTAGCTCATAATCGCCTGAATAAAACCAACATTTAAAACCCTAATCAAACCACTCAATCTAATAATCAAAATAAGTTAAACTAACATAAGAATTTTTCTTAAAACTCACCTAAAATGGAGATGCAAGAATAACACTTACAACATGATCGGCTCTTTTCCACTTCTAACTTGCACAACAATATATGAAAGAGTTGATGTTCAGTAAAATGGTGAATTTCATTTACTAATGTAGTAATGATAGGAGCTTCAATTTCAATCAATTGGATTTATGGCATATTGATTGAAATAAGACCTTTGGTGTGCTTTAGTGGTTTTATGTGTTAAGTACCTTAAAATTAAGTTTATAATTGTATGAATTTAATAATAGTTAGATAAATTACTATTTTATCCTTTACTAATTTCATTAGGGGTATTGTACCATATGCATTATATGTTGTAATTTCTTAAATTTTGTTGTAATCCTTCCCTCATGCTTTATAATATAGTATAGATTTGTAATTATGTAATAAGCAGTATCTGGGTCAAAACCAACCCTAAGACAGTATGACATGAAATTTATATATAGTATGCGCTATTGATAGTAAAAAAGATATACATAACAATGGCCAAGGTCTCTCAACAGAGGCAACAAGGGGTATATACCATAGTACTATTCATTGATATGACATGCCCAAACGGTTAATGATTTTGACAAGACATAGATACACACAGACTAACATAAAGCAAACACACATGAGAATTGCATTAAGTGAAAGAAAGCGTTTAGTCATAAGGTACATGAGTAGACCCAAAAAAGTAAAACATGAAAATGGGGAAAGATATACTCACCTTGACTTATATGAAATTGCAAAACAATCAACGAGAGTCAAAGAACTATGCTCGAACCTAAGCATGATGATTTGAGATGAGTGTCGACTTTTAATTTTCAAGATTGTTTGAGCGTCAAGGCCATGAGTATTATGAATGTTAAAGAATTCCCTTATAGAAATGAATTTTGATCGCTTAAAATAAAATGTAGTATTTATCTCATTACTAAAATAAATTACATTATTTTAAATCAATTATTTCAAAATAATACGGATCTTGCATTCTTAGGCACACTAAAAAAATAATAAAAGTTGAGAAAAACAACCTGAATAAAGAAGTTACCTTTAAGATACGTGCACCGCAAATTTTAGACCAAAGAGTTTAACTCTAACACTTGTGACGATGGTATTTGTTAATACTAAAACTTCCTTTTGTATAAGATTCAACTTCAAAAAGTGTAAGAATGCGGAGAAGCTTATCTCGTTATTTAACATAGAAAAGCTTGGAAGTAGAAACAATTGATAGAAGAGCTGAAATATATGGATGTTTGTTCATAAATAAAAAAAATTGGTTACATGCATCAAGAGACTCTTTCTAATTAAAAAACCTAATTTTCATTAAAACCCTTTAAAAACCTTTTACAAGTTCTATTCTAAATTTATTATTCTTCAAGTGATTTATTAATACTTACGTTGATTTGGACACAAAATTATAATGTAATAACCTTTATTTATGAAAACAACTTAATTCCACTGTTAACTATATAATTATATGTCTAAATATATTTATCAAAAAAATTTCTTAAAGGAAACGTAGCATTTCAAATAATTTAGTTTAACCAAATTAATATTTGTTTATTTAGTCTAGCCACTTTGAAAATTCAGAGTGTTAACCCCAAACGTTACGAAAAAAATATGGTTTAGGCGATTTTCAAGTATGGATTATTGTCACATTAGATCCCTAAAGTTATAATTAACTTATTAGAAAATTTGAGAATGTTAAATTTAAGTACCACTGTCATGATGTCTGTTTTAACCCATATATGGATTTCCTTAACTTGCAGACTAAGTGTTCCTAACCTTCAGCTTTAAAGCCTTAAGGTTGAGTCATGAACACATTCTCATGTAAGTCACCATTAAGGAAAGAGGTTTTGACATCCATCTGATGTAACTCCAAATCAAATTGAGCTATTAATGCTATAACGATCCCCAGAGAATCATTCCACTAGACAGTTGAGAAGGTTTCTTGATAAACAATTCCCTCTTTTTAAGTATAGCCTTTAGCAACCAATCGTGCTTTATAACGTTTGACGTTTTCATTTGGGTCTAATTTAGTTTTGAAAACCCATGTATATCCTACAGGTTTCATACCCTTAGGTAATTCAACCAATTCCCAAACACTATTCTTTTTCATGGACTCAAGCTCATCAATCATAGCTATGTTCCATTCAGAAGATTGGTCACTATTAATGTGGTCACTATTAATGGCTTCATTATTAGATGTTGGATCATTATACTTTCCTAAATCCAAATCAGCTTCATTAAGGCATGTTACATAATCATCAAGTTCATTAACTTGTTCAGGGATTTGGTTATGCTCTTGTGAGTTTGATGTGCCTTCATTATTAGGAACTAGTAGGAAACTCGCGCGATGCTGCGGTGTCGACGAATTGCAACACGGTAATAGTTTATGTTAGTTTATCAATCCTCTCATGGTATATTGTATCATATTTCTGTATATTATTTTATATTTCGCAAAATATTTTACAAATGTTGGTTTTTAATATTTTATATTTCCTAAAGTGTTCAAGTTAGTTGTATTAATATAGTTTATCTATTTCACAAGCCTTGCACATCTCAATTAAATAATAATTTAAAATTAAAAGTACCCATATTACCTTTTAACCCTATATCTAACTCCTCAATGTCGCTTGTAATTATTAGCAATGTTTTGAAACCCGGACTTGTTAGACCAGTTCGTGGTGTTGGACCAGTTCTGCATGTAGTCGTCCGCTAGGAACGGAGACCATCGGTTGAACCATGGATTCGGTGATAAGCAACATCCAGTCCAGCTAACTTCAATCTACACGGGCGAGTCATCCACTAGTGTTAAAACATTCAGGTCTTGTGCGGAAACAGTGGTTCCCTTTAAGAGCAAAGTCAACATGAATCCAACAAATACCAACCATATGTTTCCACAAGTTTCACCACAATCATTTAATGAGGATAAAAAGTTCAAAGTATTTTCAATGTAACATATTAATATAGCTTAAAATGAAACGGGGCAAATAAATCGAATGTCAACTAAATCATGTTACTAAAAAATTGTACTATTATCACTATTTTCTAATCATATTTACAACATTTATGGTTAGAAAAAGAAACATTTGGCCCATTTTGTGGCCTCTCAAAGAATCAAGTGTGAACGAAAAGGTGATAGAAAGCATACATTGTCACCTTCTTTGGCAGTTGATGAACTATTGTCCTCTTATGTAAGTAATTCAAGTCATCATTATTTTAACATATGAAGATAATAAATATGAACTTTATATATGTATCTGAAAAATCACCATTTATTAACTGATCATCAGTTGCAACAATGCTCGAATCAGATAATGGAGGACCTTGTTTTTGCATCGCCAACAATTATAGATTTAATATTTTAAGGAAGAGCAACACTTGGATCAAAAGGTACAATAAGAATTTAAAATAAACAATGCAAAATTGTAGAACAAAAAACAATATTTTTTTGAGGTTACAATATAAAAAAACTTTACGTGTTATTAGGACACCATATACTCTTGGAACATCAAACACGTTGTGACACCCTGCATTTTCAGGTTAATACTTTTACTGAACTCTAGTTAACTTGCATGTTCATACGTGGTTAAACACTTAACTAGGGTTAGTTAAGGAGGTCTAACATATGTTAAATGATATTAACGTACGTTATTATTAAGAAAATCCCTGTTCTGACACACACGTGTCCTGTATCCCGAACGTTGGCAATTTGTCTAGCATACATGATAAAGTGTACAATTGAAATATGATGAACGTGAAGTAACATGTTTATTTGAATTACATATTTATGCGAATTACTGCTTGACTGATAGCCAGTACATAAACTATTATGTGCACTCTATGATTAACACTACAAGAAATATAGGTCTTTACCCACACATAGTATGTGTGGGAAAAAGGCTATAATGTGTTGGGTTTTGCATTTACCTAGACATAAATTAAGTGTTATGATGTGTAGACTTAGGACTGTAGATATAGATCATTAACCACACATAAATTATGTGTAGGTATACAGCAAGCTATACCTACACATACATATGTAGCTAAAAGTATGTTATATGTGTGGTTAAAAGTATATCAACTTGTTAAGATGGATTATGACGTGGCACACGACATGGCAGCTGAATTGCATTATGGTTTTGACACGTGTCACAAATATATATGTAGTTAAATGTAAAATTATGTGTAGGTAAACATTCACCACAATATACATATACAAACAAATACAAAAACAAACCAAATACTTAAACAAACAAAAGAAAAATTATCCATAAGTTAATAAAGAGTTATACAAAATTACTAAAAAAACTTCAGTCATCGATACCTTCATCACTCTCTAGTCCTTGAGATTGTGATGATATGCTTGATGGAGGAGGCTTATTATTATTATCAATCCGTGCTTGTTTCATAATTGCACATTTAGTTGTCACTGTTTGAAGTCGATCCACTAGCTCGTCATGAGTAGGACGCTTTGATCTTTTAGTAGTACACATTGTGTTATAAGCTATAATTTGTACGCAAAATATATCCACACTCGTTCATGAAAGATGAGTCATTTTGGGACACTACTCGCATCATTTGAAAGTTGAACTCTAGTGGTAATTTCTTCTTAGAAGCTTTCATTACCTATCAAGTTCCTTTGC
Source organism: Ambrosia trifida (assembly GCA_028751855.1). NCBI lineage: Eukaryota > Viridiplantae > Streptophyta > Magnoliopsida > Asterales > Asteraceae > Ambrosia > Ambrosia trifida. Next base: position 137,871,123 of record CM054122.1, read on the forward strand.
CACACGTAATGCCACATGTTGTCCTTGTCACACCTTCACTGATTTCTTCCTCGGTATCATGAGTTGTGTCTACAAACAAGTAGAAGAACATATACATTTACAACACTGCCTACAAAAAATATTAAGATGCGTTATTGATTGTCATACCATCAACAAGTTCCTTCTCTAGTCCTTCAGATTGCTCTACTTTAGTAAACAGGTTTGTTAGAGATAAGATTGTTCACAAAGTAGCATACAAACGGTGAACTAGTAATTAAATATGTAGTCTAATATATATTTCAAAAGAAGAAAATAGCATATAGTGTAAAACATTGAAGATAAAAAAAAAAAAAAAAAAGATACAATGAAAGTAAGTAAACTAGTAACCTGAGATTGTTTCAAGTTCATGGGTTGAGAGTGGATCGATTAGATCTGTTGGTATAAAATACACCAAGTTAATTTAAAAAGAAAATGCCTACGCATAAATTAGTTTAATCAATAGAAAAAGCAAATCATCATATTTTCACAATCACATACCAGAACTAGATTGTTTATTGCCGGTAGATGCCATATACTCCGCGTCCTTTTCCAAATTTGTGTTCTTGTCTTTTCTATTCTTGTTTTTTAGTACTCTTAAATGAAAACTTCATTAAACACAAATTAAACATCATTAGTAATTGAGTTTTTGAGTTTTAAATGAATTTTCAATGAGACCAAGTTTTAAGCTTAAAATGGATTTTCTTTTAAAAACTCAACGCACAAACACAATTATATGTATATAACATATGTATATAGGAGTTTTATATAAAAAGTGTGTCCCCAAATAAAACAGGCCCTATTAGTGGGTCCTCCCCGATCATCCTAAGCACCTCTCATGCAAGGGACGTCTTTTTTAATGCATCTAATTGTCCCAGCAAAAATACATGTTTATTTAAATCAAAACCTTTATTATCATAATATAATGAAGATATCAAAGCAAAATCTAAACAAAATAATGACATTTAATAAATTACCTTAAAATTTTCGATGATTTGATAAAATATTCTTTTCTCAACTCAATATGACTTCCAGAATATAATGGTCAGCCGGTAACTTGAAATATCATCACCAAAGTGGCAAACAACTGTAAAATAAAGAAGAAAAAAATTACAAGTCCAATATCCTCTAATAGGTTGTTACCAAATGATCACTAATTTATTTCAGTATCATTTGCAGCCTGCATGCATAAAAACCTAACAATTCACAACAAAACAAACTGTTTTGCGTTTGATAAGTATTGGTGGTGTTTCTTAATTTAGACTTAGGGCTTAAGGGATGCTTGTAGAATGTCTTAAAACTTTTATTGATTTTAACCAATCATGTTTTGCCACATCACTTCACTGATTTACTTCACTGAAACACGTTTTTGTAGCCAGCACTCCACCGATTCTTTTATTTATTTTCATTTAAATACCAAACTTTTTATTTTTTACATTTTTACACGGTTTTTACATTTATTTCTACTATTTCAACCGTCTCACCAAACGGTCAGTCAAATTTAATTTTTTTATCTTGGAAACCGTCGACTAGTTTGAATTGACTCAACTAAACAGTCAGTGAATTAAATTTAACAGTGTCACCGTTGTGGTATATAAAGTGATCAAACCGTGAGGTTAAAAACCACAACTTACCACAGTTTAAAAAGACCAAACACACAAAAAATGAATCCATAGACCTAAAAGGAAGAAATGGACCTTGTGGTTTGCCACAAGGACGCCACAAACGACCCCGAAATTCAAGAACTACGGGGGACGAAGGCGAAGACTACCCCCGGATGTGTTTTGGGCTCACGTGTTTAGCGACTTCATCCAACACGTGGGCACCAACACCATCAAGACCACCCGAGACCTCCAAGTCAAGTGGGAGGATCTCAATATCAAGTGTGCGAGGTGGACCACCCTCTACGAGCAAACGATGAGGGACGATCCGGACCTCGATGACGAGTTGGCTATCGGCTTCACAAGCTATGAGTATGAGGCTCTTTACGGCCAACAATTCGAGGCATGGCGCTTGTTGCGCCAACCTTAAGTTTATTTTTCTTTGGTTTATGTAATTTTAATTTTTATGTTTAATGAAATGTCCTTTATTTATGTTTTTGATTTATTTAAACAGTAAACATATGAAACAAACGGTAAAATTAAATAACATTAAAACACACGGGGTAAATTGAAAATTTTGCATTTTATAAAAACTAACAAACCAACCGGTATCAACACGGTAACCATAACCATAACCAGCAAAACGGTCCACGGAACCACTACCAGCGTGGGTAGCGGCGGTGTTACCGTGCTGGTAGTTGGTACCCGTGGACATTTCGGTAGGCGCCCCGTCCCCCCTTATCCACAAAAACCTACCCATTCACAATAAAAACTAATAAAACGCCATAACGAATTACTCTTATAGACTCCTTATGGAGGAAAAGCAACCTGATATCTTCAAGATACAAAATAATAAATAATAAAAATTAATCACCAATGCACTCTCACAATTTACACCATGATTTGCAAACTTCAATCATGTTTCTGGGAATTATTTCCTCTGTTACTGGTCAAAGTTACAAAAATTTGTCCCACCATTCAGCCCTAATTATCAAATTTTGAAACACGATGATAAAAAAAATTAAGGGTCTGTTTGGTATGGTGTAATGAAATGGATGAGGGAATGGAATGGACAAGGTAATGGAATAGATCATTATTATTCTATGTCGTGTTTGGTTGCCATGTAGGAATAAACAAAACATTACTTTGTGTTGTTGGATAGCCAGAAAAAGACGAATGAATAAAATCGATGGTGAGTGGTTGTGGTGGGTGGTGGTGGTTAGTGGCGATGATGGTGGGTGGTGATATGTGGCGGTACCGACGGTGGTGGGTGGCGGCGGCGGTGGTGGCGACAGTGGAGGCAACAGTGGAAGGTGGATGGCCATGATGGTGGTGGGCGACGATGGTGAGTAGTGGCGGTGGTTGGTGGCGGTGTGTGGCGACGACGGTGGTGGGTGGTGGCGCCGACAATGGTGGGTGGTGGCAATGGGTGGTGGCGCCAACAATGGTGGATGGAGGTGATGGTGGGTGGGTGACGATAGTGAGTAGTGGCGGTGGTGGGTGGTGCTGGGTGGCGGCGAAAGTGGTGAGTAAAGGAAATTGTGGTGAGTGACGGTGGTGGAGGCGGCGGTGGGTGGGTGACGGTGGTGGGAGACGGTGGCGGCGGTGGGTGGGTGATGGTGGTGGGTGGTGGCAGTGGTGAGTGAGTGAAGGTAGTGGGTGTCGGTGGTTGGTGGCGGCGACGGTGGTGGTTGGTGGTGGCGACGGTGGTGGTGGGTGGTGGCGGCAACGGTGGTGGGTGGTGGTGAGTTATGGTTTTGTTAGTAAAGGGTGAATGATGGATGGAATGAAAAAAAAACATGGGGGGATGGATGGAATGGTTTTGAGGGAATGGAATGCCTTGTGGAATGGTTGATTCCATTCCGTTAACCAACCAAACACATTATTTTTCATTACCTCGTAATGGTCCATTCCATTCCCCTTCCATTCCATCATACCAAACGCTACCTAATACTAGGAAATTACGAAAACACCATTGGGAAAGGAATCGTATACCGCGGATCAATAATCTCCGTACACATCGGATACTCCTCCAAGCCCGTATTCGCCAATTTGGGTTTTTTTTTTTTTTTTTTTTTAATTATAGTGTTTGAGGTTGTGAAATCAGAAATCAGTAATAGAAAACAAATCGAAAGCCTTATTGATATACACAACACCATTCCCCAAAAGCACACATTCAACCATACTGTGTTCAAAACTCTCGTGCCCTAAATTAGTATTAGGTTCAATGAACTTTGAATGAATATTATACCTTTAAACGGTGCCGTCTTGTTTTACACACTCAACCGATTAAACGGCCACCTAGATTTCCTCTGTACACATCACAGGAAAGAAATGAACGACGGTTGGATTAAACGGCCGCCGAATGGGGTGCATGCGACTTTGTTACGGGAAAGAAATGAACGACGGTGGCGATGCTGTGATGTAAACATCATCTCTTCATCTCATTTCCCATGTACACATCAAAGGATAGGAATCGCTGGATGGCTATCGTCTCTTCATCTCCGATGTTTAGTGGTGGTTGTTCGTTAATGGTGATGGATGTTGCTTAGGCGATCGCCGGTGGTTCTTCTTGTTAATGGTGGTGACCGGTGCTATAGACACTACTAGAAAATACCCCTATCTTGACGCGCATTGCGCGTCATAAAAGGGTGTTTATGACACATAGCAAAGTGTCAAGGAAGAACATGTCATTAAATTTTTATGACATGCAAGCGCGTGTCATCTTTTAATGACACGCGTTTATGACACTCCTTTACGACACGCTTTTTTGACACGCATTTATGACACACTCTTTAATGACACTCTTTCATGACATGCATTTACGACACACCTTTATGACACTAATTTTGCGTGTCATGTTTTTTTTTTACCTAAAAAAAATTCTGCAAAATAACTAATAAATCTGGATTTATATTTATATTTATAATAACAAAATCAATAAATTTCAAAATAAAATTGCATATATTATATATACCACAAAAAAATTACAATTAGCATTTGTCGAATCCTACCACTAGTTACAAAAATATTGTGTCAATACATTACATTAGTCTAGACTAAACGTACGGATAACTTGAAAATGAAGGTTGCGGCATAACTAGAACACTCTTCACAAATGGCATTAATATCCGCATCCGTGTTAGCATCTACTCCTCCCCCTACCTGAGACAACAATTAAAATACTTTACTAAATGACTAACTCATCAACCGAGTATATTTCAAATAGAGCTCAAATTGAGTCCAAATTAAATCCGACAACATTCACGACAAAGATCATTAAAAGGAAATGAATCAACTGTGGTATGATATTCAAGAATTCTAAGGAAAGTGGAGACCCGGGCATCTGCAGACTGAAACACAGGTCGAGCTCGTAAGCTCGGTAATAGATATAATTAACTAAACTAAATATAAGTATCTTACCTTGTTGGGTATACGGTTGACATGGTGTAAGAAGAACCCACACAATCGCTCGGTATCGATCAAGATCCATGGCTCTAAAGGTCTGTACATTACTCTATTCATATCTGAAATGAAACAAAAGCATATGAACCATATTAATATCATTATTCACACATATAGCAACTTTTAACATCTAACTTCCAATTCGTAGCACTTGTTATGTGGCAAATAAAATAAGATTAGCTGGCGAGGACTCTGAATCACATTCACAGTTTGAGCAACATGACAAAGGTAATGTTTGAGCAACATGACAAATCAACCACCAAAATGAATAATGTGCAAAGATTACTCTCTGAGGATCTCTTTCAGCTGCAGCAACATATAAACCCAACTTTACAATTGAAATGTTGTAGATTTGAAGATAATTATGACCATTCGCGAAATTAAAGGTGGATATTTTATGACTATAGAAAAAAAGAACTTGTATCACACGAAAAGCATGGTGCAAAATATACCCAATAAACATTCATAAATTTTATGTTTTGCATAACTTTGGAAATTTCATACCAGCTATCGAAAAATTCCCATTGCTCGATACTATACGACACAAACAACACAATTTTTGTTTACATTGGTGTAATTCTGTCACTAACATTCTAGAAATTTAAAACCAAAACATTCGGAACATCATAATAATACCTTGAAAATAATATTTGAGATCATTAAAAGTTAAAACTCTTCACTTGTTGAACATCTACTAATACATGGGCTTTAATATTTGATAACTGAAAATGCGCAGCTGGATCGACAACGGGATGCAACCATCAGCAATTTCTCTCTCCCTCGCCACCTAAACCCTCAATGAAGAAAAACTCTCACGCGCGAAGAGATACAAAACCAAGAATATTGAAATTTAAACATAGATACAGAGTAGGGGAGGGGAGTACATACCTTCGATTGACCCGTGGGCGTTGCCCCGCAGACCCGCATTTAAGAAAGTGAGAAGACATACCGAGCAAATACGCCTGAAAATCGCCGAAACGAAGCATGAAAACACATGAACCAACAAAGACAATCAACTTAACTGTACAAAAAGTAATCAATTAAGCAGTGATATGCGGTGCTCATGTCCAGTTGAGTACCCAACGCTTTATGTAATTGTTTCCAGAAACGGGAAGCGAAACGAGGGTCACGGTCGGAGATGATAGAGACGGGCACCCCGTGCTTGGAAACCACTTCCTTAATATAGATACGAGACAACCGCTCCAGACTGTCGGTTTCCTTAATAGCGAGGAAATGTGCGGACTTTGTCAACCGGTCGACAATCACCCAGATCATGTCACAACCACTGGGCGACTTCGGAAGTTTGGTCACAAAATCCATGGTAATCCGTTCCCATTTCCATTCAGGAATTTCAGGTTGCTGTAGAAGACCAGACGGCTTCTGGTACTCCACCTTGACCTTAGCACAGGTCAGACATTTGCTGACATACGAAGCTATGTCAGCCTTCATATTGGGCCACCAATAGAGTATCTTTAAGTCCTGATACATCTTATCGGAACCCGGATGAATAGAATACCGGGATTTGTGAGCTTCGTCCAAGACAAGCCCCCGCAAACCCCCAAATAAAGGAACCCAAACGCGCTCGGCAAAGTAATGCAGGCCATCAGACCCAAGCTCGAGGTGTTTATCAGCACCGTGCATGGTTTCAGCTTTAAGGTTTTCCTCCTTCAAAGCTTCCAATTGAGCCGAACGAATTTGGTCAGGCAACCAAGAATGAATAGTGAGCTGTAAGGCTCGAACACGACGAGGTTTGACAGACTCCTTTCTGCTCAAGGCGTCTGCCACAACATTCGCCTTACCAGGATGGTACTTAATGGCGCAGTCATAGTCGTTCAGGAGTTCAACCCAACGTCGTTGCCGCATGTTCAATACTTTCTGGTCGAAGATATGCTGGAGACTCTTGTGATCAGTGTATACTTCGCACTTGGTACCGTACAAGTAATGTCTCCAGATCTTCAACGCAAAGATCACCGCACCCAACTCTAAATCATGAGTGGTGTAGTTCTTTTCATGGACCTTAAGTTGGCGAGAGGCGTAGGCAATAACCTTCCCGCGTTGCATTAACACACAACCGAGACCACGAATGGAAGCGTCACAGTACACAACAAAATCATCTGTGCCCTCAGGTAAGGATAAGATGGGCGCAGAGCAAAGTTTAAGTTCAGCATCTGAAATGCTGATTCCTGCGGTTCACCCCAGTCAAACTTTCGGTCTTTCTGGGTAAGAGTGGTGAGGGGTTGAGCGATCTTCGAAAATCCCTCAATGAAACGACGATAGTAACCCGCAAGGCCTAGGAATTGCCGCACCTCAGATGGCGTCTTTGGTGCTTCCCATTCCTTAATAGCTTTAATCTTTGCCGGATCGACATGAATTCCTAGTTCATTAACCACATGCCCTAGGAATTGTACTTCACGTAACCAGAAATCACACTTTGAGAACTTAGCATACACATGCCCTAGGAATTGTACTTCATTCACAGTTTGAGCAACATGACAAAGGTAATGTTTGAGCAACATGACAAATCAACCACCAAAATGAATAATGTGCAAAGATTACTCTCTGAGGATCTCTTTCAGCTGCAGCAACATATAAACCCAACTTTACAATTGAAATGTTGTAGATTTGAAGATAATTATGACCATTCGCGAAATTAAAGGTGGATATTTTATGACTATAGAAAAAAAGAACTTGTATCACACGAAAAGCATGGTGCAAAATATACCCAATAAACATTCATAAATTTTATGTTTTGCATAACTTTGGAAATTTCATACCAGCTATCGAAAAATTCCCATTGCTCGATACTATACGACACAAACAACACAATTTTTGTTTACATTGGTGTAATTCTGTCACTAACATTCTAGAAATTTAAAACCAAAACATTCGGAACATCATAATAATACCTTGAAAATAATATTTGAGATCATTAAAAGTTAAAACTCTTCACTTGTTGAACATCTACTAATACATGGGCTTTAATATTTGATAACTGAAAATGCGCAGCTGGATCGACAACGGGATGCAACCATCAGCAATTTCTCTCTCCCTCGCCACCTAAACCCTCAATGAAGAAAAACTCTCACGCGCGAAGAGATACAAAACCAAGAATATTGAAATTTAAACATAGATACAGAGTAGGGGAGGGGAGTACATACCTTCGATTGACCCGTGGGCGTTGCCCCGCAGACCCGCATTTAAGAAAGTGAGAAGACATACCGAGCAAATACGCCTGAAAATCGCCGAAACGAAGCATGAAAACACATGAACCAACAAAGACAATCAACTTAACTGTACAAAAAGTAATCAATTAAGCAGTGACATACATAATTGAATCCAATGGAAAGAAGCAGAATGCAAAAGATACCTAAACGTTGCATTATGTAAGAATAAATGTAGCATACATATTTCTTTGTGAATAGCGTATAATATCGTAACGTCGTAGACGCTGCGATGCCTTCTCAGTCGTTGGACGCAGGCCACGCAAGCGCATGAATTCACTGTCGTAGACGCTCTATGAGGCTCTTATAATCTGAAAAGGTAACACTGTCACACCCTCAAATTCCACGTGCGGGGTTTTACCGCGAGGCGCATGACAAACCAGGATCTAAGTCAACGGTCACAATAAACGACACTATATGATACGTAAAATGAAATAAACAACCATCAAGTTTTCATAAATCCATTCGCTGCGGAAGCGTAACTTTTATTACAACCCAAAATGTAAAAGTACGTAAGTCTGAAAAAGATATGACAATGCATGTGAAACCTAGACGCCGTGTGACTCCGTGCGCCTATGATAAGCTGCTACCTCAACGACCTGAGACAAACATGCTAACAATGTCAGCAAATAATGCCGGTGAGTTCACAGGTTTTATAATAAACGTTTAAAGTAATAAAAGCCATCATGTTACCACTATATCAGAAGTAATAGCGTTAGCTAGACGCATGAGTTATACTACTACGACCGGAAACCATTACAGACAACGAAATATGATTTTTGCCCGAAATGATTTAGCGTACGACCGAGACAATATGCACCCGTCCGGCTCCCAGCCGACGGGTGGGGTCTGTCAATCCCAATAGATCTATCCACATTTCCCCCGTTATGCTATCCAGCATATTCATGGTTTCCCCGGGACTTTACGTATCGTATAGTATGTAAATGAATCAACCACTAGCATAACATGATAATTTATGTAATAAGTATAAGCATGTGTCTCCCCCAAAATGTAAAGCGTAAGGCGGGGCCGTGAAACTCACCTGATGCTGCTCTTCGCACTACGACAAGTAAACCTGCTCAATAGACGGCCCCTAATACCGGTGACCTATCATGACGAGCATATAAGGTGTTAGACTAACAACCCGTAGGTTGATTAGTCCCTAGTAGTCCAGACCATAAACGTGTACATATGAAATGATGTTTCAACGTTTAACCGACCGTACCAGACAAGGCCCGACATCTCATGTGTTAGACAATACAAGACATCATGCCACATATGCAGTTAAACACTTAATACGCGTAATAGTTCACCTAGTCTAGCATAATGTCCAATTAACGCGTAAACAGGTCCGAACACGTATTACTAAGTCATTGGGTGTATCCCGGGGTTCCTATCATGTTTCTAGGCGTCAAATCATGTTCCGGGATGTTAAAATATACATACAGCAGCATTACACGCGATTAGGAAGCAAACTAGCATTTAGGAAAGTCAACATGTGATTAGGGATGGTCAACAGGCAATTACAAGGGCTAATCGCCCCTAAGGATAGGCGATTAGGGCTATTCCCATGCATTATAGGCGATTATGGTCATAAGGTATGCAATTCAGGGCTTAACTAGTGATTAGGGTCAAAATCGCATGAAATGAAGGCAATTATGACCCCAATCGCCTATATATACACGATTAGGCTTCCCATTCAGGCGATTAGGCCCCTGATCGCCTATAACATAGGCGATTAGGATGCCCAATCGCCTATAGTGCAGCTGATATGATTTTTCGCGCGTTTAACCCTCCAAATCAGATCCGAAACGTGTAAAAACACCCAATAATCATCCTAACACATTAACAAACATATTTCAAGCAAAACCCCTAAGTTTTTATCATTCTAACAGTTCCGAATGCGAGCGTTTTCCCCAAATGGCAACTTAGCATGTAAACATCACATCAACATGCAAGAACTTGCCCTAAATAGCAAATATCCAAATTACATCACATAACCACGTTGTCCGATAGCATCCTACTGTTCTAGCATCATCCTATAACAAACCCTAACATTACACAATCAACAACATACCTCATATCATCCTTAATCATCCAAAATCCTTCAAATGGGTTAAAACATCAAGTATCAACAATACACCACCAAAACCATTCAAACTCCTAGGATATCATCATACTAACTTGTAACAGCAATAAACATCATAATAACACAAGAACAACCATGATTCAATCCTAAAAATCCTATCTTTAAACACATATAACACATATAACACATGTAAAGGTGTGGGTTTGTTTAGAAACGGTTTTAAATGGATTTTCAAAGGTAAAAACATTTATGAGTCAGGTCTGGACGTTTAGGGAGTAAAACATAATCAAATAAAGGTTTGGGTTTGAAGAACACACCTTGTAATCAAGAGGTGATGATGGAATAAGCTTGAAAATGGTGGTTTCGATGCAAAAACGAGTTCCAGAGGGTGTTTGTGTGTTGGGTTATGTTATGGGACGGCTAGGGTTGTACAAATGATGTTTTGGAGGTCAAGGGTGGTATTTATAGGCGTTTCTAGTCGTTTCGGGCAATTCAGGCGAGTATGCAGCTCTATATGCGATTGGGACTGCTAATCGCATGAACTTTCATGCGAGTAGCCTCCTACTCGCTTAAAACCTCCCTCCAATCGCCCCTATATTGGCGATTAGGCTATTCCCCATAAGCCTAATCGCCTGTAACCTCTGTGTTCGTGTGTTTTGCGCGTTAAACCCCGTTTTAACATATGTTAACACATATTCACATACCGACAAGCCACATAATGATTGTAAACATATAATGCATGATAAATAACACGTTCCCGCCCGATCACCAATTCCCGGGACTCGAGACTTGCGTGGGTGCGTTAAACCCGGCGATTCCACGAATCACCGATTCTTGTACACATGGTTATGGACCGACACCCAATGGTCTCTCGAACCATTGTAACGACTCCCGATGATTCCCGAATCATCAGTACGACTTAATTGACCCCAGTTAAGTATGATATTAAGTAGTTGTTTAAAATGTTTTCGTTGAGATAGACTCGTATGCATGTAAAGTATGAAACGCATGTATGTAAAGTATAAAAGTATTGACCTGAATATGCCGGGTGTCACATCATCCCCCAGTTGAAAGAATTTTCGTCCCGAAAATTAAATGAAGTCCGTAGATGAAGAAACGAAAGGGAGAAAGAAAAGAAAATTTTTCCCCGTTGTTACATCATCCCCCAGTTGAAAGGAATCTCGACCCGAGATTCATTTTTCTTTGGAGGCCACATAGTTCGATTCAAACGCACGCTTAGGAAATAGATGAGGGTACTTAGCCTTCATCTGATCTTCTCGTTCCCACGTGAACTCCGGTCCACGATTAGAATTCCAACGAACCTTAACGATACGGATTTTACTCCGACGAAGGCTACGAATCTTATAATCTAAGATTTCAACTGGTTCCTCCACAATACGTAAACGATCATCCACCCTGATTTCTTCGAGAGGAACTACGAGAGATTCGTCTGCCAAACACTTCTTAAGATTCGAGACATGGAAGACGTTATGCACGCCACTTCAGTTTGCGGATGATATGCGGTGCTCATGTCCAGTTGAGTACCCAACGCTTTATGTAATTGTTTCCAGAAACGGGAAGCGAAACGAGGGTCACGGTCGGAGATGATAGAGACGGGCACCCCGTGCTTGGAAACCACTTCCTTAATATAGATACGAGACAACCGCTCCAGACTGTCGGTTTCCTTAATAGCGAGGAAATGTGCGGACTTTGTCAACCGGTCGACAATCACCCAGATCATGTCACAACCACTGGGCGACTTCGGAAGTTTGGTCACAAAATCCATGGTAATCCGTTCCCATTTCCATTCAGGAATTTCAGGTTGCTGTAGAAGACCAGACGGCTTCTGGTACTCCACCTTGACCTTAGCACAGGTCAGACATTTGCTGACATACGAAGCTATGTCAGCCTTCATATTGGGCCACCAATAGAGTATCTTTAAGTCCTGATACATCTTATCGGAACCCGGATGAATAGAATACCGGGATTTGTGAGCTTCGTCCAAGACAAGCCCCCGCAAACCCCCAAATAAAGGAACCCAAACGCGCTCGGCAAAGTAATGCAGGCCATCAGACCCAAGCTCGAGGTGTTTATCAGCACCGTGCATGGTTTCAGCTTTAAGGTTTTCCTCCTTCAAAGCTTCCAATTGAGCCGAACGAATTTGGTCAGGCAACCAAGAATGAATAGTGAGCTGTAAGGCTCGAACACGACGAGGTTTGACAGACTCCTTTCTGCTCAAGGCGTCTGCCACAACATTCGCCTTACCAGGATGGTACTTAATGGCGCAGTCATAGTCGTTCAGGAGTTCAACCCAACGTCGTTGCCGCATGTTCAATACTTTCTGGTCGAAGATATGCTGGAGACTCTTGTGATCGGTGTATACTTCGCACTTGGTACCGTACAAGTAATGTCTCCAGATCTTCAACGCAAAGATCACCGCACCCAACTCTAAATCATGAGTGGTGTAGTTCTTTTCATGGACCTTAAGTTGGCGAGAGGCGTAGGCAATAACCTTCCCGCGTTGCATTAACACACAACCGAGACCACGAATGGAAGCGTCACAGTACACAACAAAATCATCTGTGCCCTCAGGTAAGGATAAGATGGGCGCAGAGCAAAGTTTAAGTTCAGCATCTGAAATGCTGATTCCTGCGGTTCACCCCAGTCAAACTTTCGGTCTTTCTGGGTAAGAGTGGTGAGGGGTTGAGCGATCTTCGAAAATCCCTCAATGAAACGACGATAGTAACCCGCAAGGCCTAGGAATTGCCGCACCTCAGATGGCGTCTTTGGTGCTTCCCATTCCTTAATAGCTTTAATCTTTGCCGGATCGACATGAATTCCTAGTTCATTAACCACATGCCCTAGGAATTGTACTTCACGTAACCAGAAATCACACTTTGAGAACTTAGCATACACATGCCCTAGGAATTGTACTTCATTCACAGTTTGAGCAACATGACAAAGGTAATGTTTGAGCAACATGACAAATCAACCACCAAAATGAATAATGTGCAAAGATTACTCTCTGAGGATCTCTTTCAGCTGCAGCAACATATAAACCCAACTTTACAATTGAAATGTTGTAGATTTGAAGATAATTATGACCATTCGCGAAATTAAAGGTGGATATTTTATGACTATAGAAAAAAAGAACTTGTATCACACGAAAAGCATGGTGCAAAATATACCCAATAAACATTCATAAATTTTATGTTTTGCATAACTTTGGAAATTTCATACCAGCTATCGAAAAATTCCCATTGCTCGATACTATACGACACAAACAACACAATTTTTGTTTACATTGGTGTAATTCTGTCACTAACATTCTAGAAATTTAAAACCAAAACATTCGGAACATCATAATAATACCTTGAAAATAATATTTGAGATCATTAAAAGTTAAAACTCTTCACTTGTTGAACATCTACTAATACATGGGCTTTAATATTTGATAACTGAAAATGCGCAGCTGGATCGACAACGGGATGCAACCATCAGCAATTTCTCTCTCCCTCGCCACCTAAACCCTCAATGAAGAAAAACTCTCACGCGCGAAGAGATACAAAACCAAGAATATTGAAATTTAAACATAGATACAGAGTAGGGGAGGGGAGTACATACCTTCGATTGACCCGTGGGCGTTGCCCCGCAGACCCGCATTTAAGAAAGTGAGAAGACATACCGAGCAAATACGCCTGAAAATCGCCGAAACGAAGCATGAAAACACATGAACCAACAAAGACAATCAACTTAACTGTACAAAAAGTAATCAATTAAGCAGTGACATACATAATTGAATCCAATGGAAAGAAGCAGAATGCAAAAGATACCTAAACGTTGCATTATGTAAGAATAAATGTAGCATACATATTTCTTTGTGAATAGCGTATAATATCGTAACGTCGTAGACGCTACGATGCCTTCTCAGTCGTTGGACGCAGGCCACGCAAGCGCATGAATTCACTGTCGTAGACGCTCTATGAGGCTCTTATAATCTGAAAAGGTAACACTGTCACACCCTCAAATTCCACGTGCGGGGTTTTACCGCGAGGCGCATGACAAACCAGGATCTAAGTCAACGGTCACAATAAACGACACTATATGATACGTAAAATGAAATAAACAACCATCAAGTTTTCATAAATCCATTCGCTGCGGAAGCGTAACTTTTATTACAACCCAAAATGTAAAAGTACGTAAGTCTGAAAAAGATATGACAATGCATGTGAAACCTAGACGCCGTGTGACTCCGTGCGCCTATGATAAGCTGCTACCTCAACGACCTGAGACAAACATGCTAACAATGTCAGCAAATAATGCCGGTGAGTTCACAGGTTTTATAATAAACGTTTAAAGTAATAAAAGCCATCATGTTACCACTATATCAGAAGTAATAGCGTTAGCTAGACGCATGAGTTATACTACTACGACCGGAAACCATTACAGACAACGAAATATGATTTTTGCCCGAAATGATTTAGCGTACGACCGAGACAATATGCACCCGTCCGGCTCCCAGCCGACGGGTGGGGTCTGTCAATCCCAATAGATCTATCCACATTTCCCCCGTTATGCTATCCAGCATATTCATGGTTTCCCCGGGACTTTACGTATCGTATAGTATGTAAATGAATCAACCACTAGCATAACATGATAATTTATGTAATAAGTATAAGCATGTGTCTCCCCCAAAATGTAAAGCGTAAGGCGGGGCCGTGAAACTCACCTGATGCTGCTCTTCGCACTACGACAAGTAAACCTGCTCAATAGACGGCCCCTAATACCGGTGACCTATCATGACGAGCATATAAGGTGTTAGACTAACAACCCGTAGGTTGATTAGTCCCTAGTAGTCCAGACCATAAACGTGTACATATGAAATGATGTTTCAACGTTTAACCGACCGTACCAGACAAGGCCCGACATCTCATGTGTTAGACAATACAAGACATCATGCCACATATGCAGTTAAACACTTAATACGCGTAATAGTTCACCTAGTCTAGCATAATGTCCAATTAACGCGTAAACAGGTCCGAACACGTATTACTAAGTCATTGGGTGTATCCCGGGGTTCCTATCATGTTTCTAGGCGTCAAATCATGTTCCGGGATGTTAAAATATACATACAGCAGCATTACACGCGATTAGGAAGCAAACTAGCATTTAGGAAAGTCAACATGTGATTAGGGATGGTCAACAGGCAATTACAAGGGCTAATCGCCCCTAAGGATAGGCGATTAGGGCTATTCCCATGCATTATAGGCGATTATGGTCATAAGGTATGCAATTCAGGGCTTAACTAGTGATTAGGGTCAAAATCGCATGAAATGAAGGCAATTATGACCCCAATCGCCTATATATACACGATTAGGCTTCCCATTCAGGCGATTAGGCCCCTGATCGCCTATAACATAGGCGATTAGGATGCCCAATCGCCTATAGTGCAGCTGATATGATTTTTCGCGCGTTTAACCCTCCAAATCAGATCCGAAACGTGTAAAAACACCCAATAATCATCCTAACACATTAACAAACATATTTCAAGCAAAACCCCTAAGTTTTTATCATTCTAACAGTTCCGAATGCGAGCGTTTTCCCCAAATGGCAACTTAGCATGTAAACATCACATCAACATGCAAGAACTTGCCCTAAATAGCAAATATCCAAATTACATCACATAACCACGTTGTCCGATAGCATCCTACTGTTCTAGCATCATCCTATAACAAACCCTAACATTACACAATCAACAACATACCTCATATCATCCTTAATCATCCAAAATCCTTCAAATGGGTTAAAACATCAAGTATCAACAATACACCACCAAAACCATTCAAACTCCTAGGATATCATCATACTAACTTGTAACAGCAATAAACATCATAATAACACAAGAACAACCATGATTCAATCCTAAAAATCCTATCTTTAAACACATATAACACATATAACACATGTAAAGGTGTGGGTTTGTTTAGAAACGGTTTTAAATGGATTTTCAAAGGTAAAAACATTTATGAGTCAGGTCTGGACGTTTAGGGAGTAAAACATAATCAAATAAAGGTTTGGGTTTGAAGAACACACCTTGTAATCAAGAGGTGATGATGGAATAAGCTTGAAAATGGTGGTTTCGATGCAAAAACGAGTTCCAGAGGGTGTTTGTGTGTTGGGTTATGTTATGGGACGGCTAGGGTTGTACAAATGATGTTTTGGAGGTCAAGGGTGGTATTTATAGGCGTTTCTAGTCGTTTCGGGCAATTCAGGCGAGTATGCAGCTCTATATGCGATTGGGACTGCTAATCGCATGAACTTTCATGCGAGTAGCCTCCTACTCGCTTAAAACCTCCCTCCAATCGCCCCTATATTGGCGATTAGGCTATTCCCCATAAGCCTAATCGCCTGTAACCTCTGTGTTCGTGTGTTTTGCGCGTTAAACCCCGTTTTAACATATGTTAACACATATTCACATACCGACAAGCCACATAATGATTGTAAACATATAATGCATGATAAATAACACGTTCCCCGCCCGATCACCAATTCCCGGGACTCGAGACTTGCGTGGGTGCGTTAAACCCGGCGATTCCACGAATCACCGATTCTTGTACACATGGTTATGGACCGACACCCAATGGTCTCTCGAACCATTGTAACGACTCCCGATGATTCCCGAATCATCAGTACGACTTAATTGACCCCAGTTAAGTATGATATTAAGTAGTTGTTTAAAATGTTTTCGTTGAGATAGACTCGTATGCATGTAAAGTATGAAACGCATGTATGTAAAGTATAAAAGTATTGACCTGAATATGCCGGGTGTCACATCATCCCCCAGTTGAAAGAATTTTCGTCCCGAAAATTAAATGAAGTCCGTAGATGAAGAAACGAAAGGGAGAAAGAAAAGAAAATTTTTCCCCGTTGTTACATCATCCCCCAGTTGAAAGGAATCTCGACCCGAGATTCATTTTTCTTTGGAGGCCACATAGTTCGATTCAAACGCACGCTTAGGAAATAGATGAGGGTACTTAGCCTTCATCTGATCTTCTCGTTCCCACGTGAACTCCGGTCCACGATTAGAATTCCAACGAACCTTAACGATACGGATTTTACTCCGACGAAGGCTACGAATCTTATAATCTAAGATTTCAACTGGTTCCTCCACAATACGTAAACGATCATCCACCCTGATTTCTTCGAGAGGAACTAAGAGAGATTCGTCTGCCAAACACTTCTTAAGATTCGAGACATGGAAGACGTTATGCACGCCACTTCAGTTTGCGGATGATATGCGGTGCTCATGTCCAGTTGAGTACCCAACGCTTTATGTAATTGTTTCCAGAAACGGGAAGCGAAACGAGGGTCACGGTCGGAGATGATAGAGACGGGCACCCCGTGCTTGGAAACCACTTCCTTAATATAGATACGAGACAACCGCTCCAGACTGTCGGTTTCCTTAATAGCGAGGAAATGTGCGGACTTTGTCAACCGGTCGACAATCACCCAGATCATGTCACAACCACTGGGCGACTTCGGAAGTTTGGTCACAAAATCCATGGTAATCCGTTCCCATTTCCATTCAGGAATTTCAGGTTGCTGTAGAAGACCAGACGGCTTCTGGTACTCCACCTTGACCTTAGCACAGGTCAGACATTTGCTGACATACGAAGCTATGTCAGCCTTCATATTGGGCCACCAATAGAGTATCTTTAAGTCCTGATACATCTTATCGGAACCCGGATGAATAGAATACCGGGATTTGTGAGCTTCGTCCAAGACAAGCCCCCGCAAACCCCCAAATAAAGGAACCCAAACGCGCTCGGCAAAGTAATGCAGGCCATCAGACCCAAGCTCGAGGTGTTTATCAGCACCGTGCATGGTTTCAGCTTTAAGGTTTTCCTCCTTCAAAGCTTCCAATTGAGCCGAACGAATTTGGTCAGGCAACCAAGAATGAATAGTGAGCTGTAAGGCTCGAACACGACGAGGTTTGACAGACTCCTTTCTGCTCAAGGCGTCTGCCACAACATTCGCCTTACCAGGATGGTACTTAATGGCGCAGTCATAGTCGTTTAGGAGTTCAACCCAACGTCGTTGCCGCATGTTCAATACTTTCTGGTCGAAGATATGCTGGAGACTCTTGTGATCGGTGTATACTTCGCACTTGGTGCCGTACAAGTAATGTCTCCAGATCTTCAACGCAAAGATCACCGCACCCAACTCTAAATCATGAGTGGTGTAGTTCTTTTCATGGACCTTAAGTTGGCGAGAGGCGTAGGCAATAACCTTCCCGCGTTGCATTAACACACAACCGAGACCACGAATGGAAGCGTCACAGTACACAACAAAATCATCTGTGCCCTCAGGTAAGGATAAGATGGGCGCAGAGCAAAGTTTAAGTTCAGCATCTGAAATGCTGATTCCTGCGGTTCACCCCAGTCAAACTTTCGGTCTTTCTGGGTAAGAGTGGTGAGGGGTTGAGCGATCTTCGAAAATCCCTCAATGAAACGACGATAGTAACCCGCAAGGCCTAGGAATTGCCGCACCTCAGATGGCGTCTTTGGTGCTTCCCATTCCTTAATAGCTTCAATCTTTGCCGGATCGACATGAATTCCTAGTTCATTAACCACATGCCCTAGGAATTGTACTTCACGTAACCAGAAATCACACTTTGAGAACTTAGCATACAACTGCTCCCGTCTCAAAAGTTCCAAAACCAATCGTAAGTGTTCCTCATGATCCGTCTCGTTCTTAGAATAAACCAAAATGTCGTCGATAAACACGATAACGAATTTATCGAGATAGGGCTTGCAAACGCGGTTCATCAAGTCCATGAAAATGGCAGGTGCATTCGTAAGACCGAAGGGCATGACCAAAAACTCGAAGTGGCCATAACGTGTACGAAAAGCGGTCTTTGGAATGTCAGCTTCTTGTACCCGCAGTTGATGATACCCAGACCTCAGATCTATCTTGGAATAAAAACTGGAGCCTTGGAGCTGATCGAATAAATCATCAATTCGAGGAAGCGGGTAACGATTCTTGATGGTTACCTTGTTCAGTTCCCGATAGTCAATACACATACGAAGGCTCCCATCTTTCTTTTTGACAAATAGGATAGGAGCTCCCCACGGGGATGAACTAGGTCTAATGAACCCTTTCTCTAACAACTCCTGCAGTTGGTTAGATAATTCTTGCATCTCGGGAGGTGCAAGGCGGTAAGGAGCTCGGGCAATAGGCGCCGCGCCGGGCGCAAGATCAATGCTAAATTCAACCTGACGGTGAGGTGGAAGACCAGGCAAATCATCGGGAAATACGTTGGGAAAATAACGAACGACAGGAATGTCCTCGATCTTCTTCTCATCGTTAGATGAAACCGAAACAACAGCTAAGATCGCGGAATACCCCTTACGTAAATACTTATACGCCTTCATACATGAAATGATGCTCAAGGGAACTCCACTTTTCTCGCCATGAACCAAAAGAATCTCTCCATTCGGGAGAGGGAGGCGAATGATTTTATCGAAGCAAACGATCTCTGCGCGAAATAAGGACAACCAATCCATACCCACTACAACGTCGAAACTACCCAATGACACCGGCATGAGGTCGATAGGAAAAGATAACCCTGATAGTTCCAACTGGCATCCTTTAAGAATATGAGTCGCCTCAATATTCTTACCATTAGCCAGTTCTATAATATACTTGACCTCTAAGGGAGTCGGTACAATGTCTAACAGTCGGCTAAACTCAACAGATATAAAACTCTTGTCGGCACCCGAATCAAATAAAACGGAGGCATAACGATCACAAAGAAGAAACGTACCAGTAACAGTATCCGGATCCTGACGGGCCTCGCCCGACCCAATGACGAAGGCGCGCGCGTTCCTGCCGCCACCCCCGTTGCCCCTGTCATTCCTCCCAGCATCCCCTTGCTTTAGTTCGGGGCAGTCCTTCTTAAAGTGCCCTGTCTCCCCACAATTAAAACATCCCTGGTTACCCCTAGGTGCAGCAGTGGTAGTAGTAGTAGTAGGGGCAACCACCTGTTGCTGAGTCTGAAGATTCACCCTACATGTCTGGGCCAGATGCCCGTTCTTCTTGCAACGGGTACAAAAACTACAATTCCCCACATGATGATACCCACAACGATCACACCTAGGCAGCCTACCAGTATAACCCCCCTGCCTTTGCCCAGAAGACGAACCCGTAGTCTCAAACTTCTTATGCTGCTGCTGCTGCTGAGGCTGCGCCGTACCCTTACCCGTGTTATCCCATTTCCTCTTGTTGCTGTCAGAGGTCTTCACCACAGTACCCTTAGGAGGCAAAAGACCCTCCTGAACCTTCTGTTTAGTCAACCTATGAGCCAATCGAATGGTATCCCGAAGTGTAGTAGCATCATTAGCGGTCACCAACCCGCGAATCTCAGGCACCAACCCACTGATGTAGAACTCAATAGCCTTATATTCAGGCGTCACAGAATCCGGGCACAAAAGTGCCAGCTCATGGTAGCGAGTGGTATACTCCTCTATCTCAGATCCCACCATCTGATGATTCCACAGCTCGTGCTCCAAACTCTTGATCTCATCCCTGGGACAGTACTCCATCTTCAAACGAAACACAAATTCGGTCCATGGCAACGCATGGGCCTCCAGCAAACCAATAGTCTGAACAGTCGAATTCCACCAAGTCAAAGCGCGTCCCTCAAACGTCCCCGAAGCATACTTCACACGAAACTCCTCAGGGCAGTTGCACATGGAGAAAGCAGACTCAACCTTCTCCAACCAACGGAGTAGTCCCACAGCCCCCTCAGTCCCACTGAAGTTATGGGGCTTGCAGTCCTGGAACATCTTATAAGTACAGTGGACTGGAGGAGGTGGAGGTGGTGGAGGAGGAAAAGCATCCCCTAATACCAACAAAAAAAACAACACGGTCAGAAAACGATCATCACACGACAAAAGATAAGGAATGAGGGTAGGAGTAATTAAATTACCACCATGGCCCTAGTGGGCGGCCTGCTGCGCAGCAATAGCAGCTGCCACGTGCTCCTGGATCAGATTATTCAGCTCCGCCTGGGTCATGCTGATGTTGCCACGACCCCCATTACGTCCACCGCCATTCCGGCCACCAACACGACCACCAACGCGACCACCACGACGTCCTGCCATCTTCTGTCAAGATCAAAGACAAGACATCAGATTCCAGAACAGATAACAAAGAATCATGAAGAAACCGTAAGTAATAAGGTAAATCAAAGAATTGGATCCCATCATAGTCATTAGATCAAACACAGAGTCCACCAGGATTTCCATGCATCTCAACTTATTATTTCGTGTGCACCCGAAATGATAAGTCGCTCTACATGGTCCCCGAGGCGTGCTCCTAGCCTGACCTTCAAACCACCAGGCACCCATGTTCAAGATATAAAAGCAAGTACAAGTGTGTGATAATGTGTGCAAGCGAGTGTGTCCGTTGGAGTATAGAAATGGGAGATGTCCGAATCTTGGACAAATCTCCGCAGGATGCCGAAGCCACTCCAACGTACGCCACCGCCGTGCAAGGGTAGTAAGGATCCTCGTTTCCAGCACGAAGTTGAAGTACAAGATAGGAAATAAGAGTAATAGATAGGTGATGTAAGCATAAATGATAATAACGAATGTAATACGAACACCCCGGCAAATTCCCGTATGACATGACTTATATGAATGTGACCGTCTAGTGTGTGCGACTCGGCTATAGACTTGACTCAACATGCAGTCCTAGTTCACTATAACCATTGGCTCTGATACCAATCTGTCACACCCTCAAATTCCACGTGCGGGGTTTTACCGCGAGGCGCATGACAAACCAGGATCTAAGTCAACGGTCACAATAAACGACACTATATGATACGTAAAATGAAATAAACAACCATCAAGTTTTCATAAATCCATTCGCTGCGGAAGCGTAACTTTTATTACAACCCAAAATGTAAAAGTACGTAAGTCTGAAAAAGATATGACAATGCATGTGAAACCTAGACGCCGTGTGACTCCGTGCGCCTATGATAAGCTGCTACCTCAACGACCTGAGACAAACATGCTAAAAATGTCAGCAAATAATGCCGGTGAGTTCACAGGTTTTATAATAAACGTTTAAAGTAATAAAAGCCATCATGTTACCACTATATCAGAAGTAATAGCGTTAGCTAGACGCATGAGTTATACTACTACGACCGGAAACCATTATAGACAACGAAATATGATTTTTGCCCGAAATGATTTAGCATACGACCGAGACAATATGCACCCGTCCGGCTCCCAGCCGACGGGTGGGGTCTGTCAATCCCAATAGATCTATCCACATTTCCCCCGTTATGCTATCCAGCATATTCATGGTTTCCCCGGGACTTTACGTATCGTATAGTATGTAAATGAATCAACCACTAGCATAACATGATAATTTATGTAATAAGTATAAGCATGTGTCTCCCCCAAAATGTAAAGCGTAAGGCGGGGCCGTGAAACTCACCTGATGCTGCTCTTCGCACTACGACAAGTAAACCTGCTCAATAGACGGCCCCTAATACCGGTGACCTATCATGACGAGCATATAAGGTGTTAGACTAACAACCCGTAGGTTGATTAGTCCCTAGTAGTCCAGACCATAAACGTGTACATATGAAATGATGTTTCAACGTTTAACCGACCGTACCAGACAAGGCCCGACATCTCATGTGTTAGACAATACAAGACATCATGCCACATATGCAGTTAAACACTTAATACGCGTAATAGTTCACCTAGTCTAGCATAATGTCCAATTAACGCGTAAACAGGTCCGAACACGTATTACTAAGTCATTGGGTGTATCCCGGGGTTCCTATCATGTTTCTAGGCGTCAAATCATGTTCCGGGATGTTAAAATATACATACAGCAGCATTACACGCGATTAGGAAGCAAACTAGCATTTAGGAAAGTCAACATGTGATTAGGGATGGTCAACAGGCAATTACAAGGGCTAATCGCCCCTAAGGATAGGCGATTAGGGCTATTCCCATGCATTATAGGCGATTATGGTCATAAGGTATGCAATTCAGGGCTTAACTAGTGATTAGGGTCAAAATCGCATGAAATGAAGGCAATTATGACCCCAATCGCCTATATATACACGATTAGGCTTCCCATTCAGGCGATTAGGCCCCTGATCGCCTATAACATAGGCGATTAGGATGCCCAATCGCCTATAGTGCAGCTGATATGATTTTTCGCGCGTTTAACCCTCCAAATCAGATCCGAAACGTGTAAAAACACCCAATAATCATCCTAACACATTAACAAACATATTTCAAGCAAAACCCCTAAGTTTTTATCATTCTAACAGTTCCGAATGCGAGCGTTTTCCCCAAATGGCAACTTAGCATGTAAACATCACATCAACATGCAAGAACTTGCCCTAAATAGCAAATATCCAAATTACATCACATAACCACGTTGTCCGATAGCATCCTACTGTTCTAGCATCATCCTATAACAAACCCTAACATTACACAATCAACAACATACCTCATATCATCCTTAATCATCCAAAATCCTTCAAATGGGTTAAAACATCAAGTATCAACAATACACCACCAAAACCATTCAAACTCCTAGGATATCATCATACTAACTTGTAACAGCAATAAACATCATAATAACACAAGAACAACCATGATTCAATCCTAAAAATCCTATCTTTAAACACATATAACACATATAACACATGTAAAGGTGTGGGTTTGTTTAGAAACGGTTTTAAATGGATTTTCAAAGGTAAAAACATTTATGAGTCAGGTCTGGACGTTTAGGGAGTAAAACATAATCAAATAAAGGTTTGGGTTTGAAGAACACACCTTGTAATCAAGAGGTGATGATGGAATAAGCTTGAAAATGGTGGTTTCGATGCAAAAACGAGTTCCAGAGGGTGTTTGTGTGTTGGGTTATGTTATGGGACGGCTAGGGTTGTACAAATGATTTTTTGGAGGTCAAGGGTGGTATTTATAGGCGTTTCTAGTCGTTTGGGGCAATTCAGGCGAGTATGCAGCTCTATATGCGATTGGGACTGCTAATCGCATGAACTTTCATGCGAGTAGCCTCCTACTCGCTTAAAACCTCCCTCCAATCGCCCCTATATTGGCGATTAGGCTATTCCCCATAAGCCTAATCGCCTGTAACCTCTGTGTTCGTGTGTTTTGCGCGTTAAACCCCGTTTTAACATATGTTAACACATATTCACATACCGACAAGCCACATAATGATTGTAAACATATAATGCATGATAAATAACACGTTCCCGCCCGATCACCAATTCCCGGGACTCGAGACTTGCGTGGGTGCGTTAAACCCGACGATTCCACGAATCACCGATTCTTGTACACATGGTTATGGACCGACACCCAATGGTCTCTCGAACCATTGTAACGACTCCCGATGATTCCCGAATCATCAGTACGACTTAATTGACCCCAGTTAAGTATGATATTAAGTAGTTGTTTAAAATGTTTTCGTTGAGATAGACTCGTATGCATGTAAAGTATGAAACGCATGTATGTAAAGTATAAAAGTATTGACCTGAATATGCCGGGTGTCACAAACACGCTAGTTGGTTAGCATATGAATTTTCTTGGCTGCCCCGCCAAGACACGGGCCACATTGTCCCAAAAAATTCTAGTGACAGAGCTCATGAAAAGGGCGAAAGGACGGCTGACTCGTGAACGCGGTGGTGATGTGGATGTGGATCAGACGAAGAGTGTGTAGAGGTCATGACGAAACCATCTAAAATGCCACCTAAGCAACAGCCAACAGCTACCTAAATTACATCGTAAACATAAGTTCAGATCAATGACTAATTTATACACCAAAATCAAAATGAATTATACATAAATTATATTATAAATAATAAAGCAACAAATCATGTATAATATTTTATGACACCATGGTAAACCTAAACTTTATCATCAAAACAACAAATATGAATGCAAACAATTTAAATATCATATAACTACAGCTAGCCATATCTACAATAAAAGACAAATCGACTAATGAAACACATATGTAAATCATTTCACCGTTAATGAGTTCAGACAACCCCTTTTTAGCCCACAACACATTCAATCCTCGCCATTCCTTTTCTCCGGCGAAACCTGACCGTCGGCGAACCTACAACAAAGTTACAAACAAAACAATCACAAAATAAAGCAACAACCTCTCAAGTAACAAAGTTAAAAACCTTCACATCACCGGATGATTTTGATGCTTAAGACGGTGGTGATGCGTCAGCAAACAGTGACGATACCTAAAAAAGCAAAAAACACAAAGAATAAGAACGACCAAAAGCGTATTCAAGTAGCTACAGAAATCTTACCCGAGATAGTAGTTTGTTCATCGCCATAATCGAATCTAACTTTCTTAGTCTGCGGAAAGGAAGAAGATGGCCGCAGAAGAGGAAGGATGTGGAGGTGAAGGCGGCAGCGGTGGGATGCTGAAAAGAGGGTTTGATCGTTTGAAGGATGTGAGAGAGAAAGAGTTGAGTGATAAAAGGATGTGAGAGAGAAAGAGAAACATGCAAGTTAGACTTGTACATCTTGGTACAAAAAAATTGCATAAACACCTTCATAATTGTGTGTATATATATATATATATATATATATATATATATAATAATTTGACACCAAACATGACACTCAATTCTTATAGTGTCATGTTTTTTAAAATCTTGACATTAGATTGTTGACACGCAAAAAAGAGTGTCATTGTTTGACCATTTTTTTTAAAAGACGACGATTTTTTAATGACACGCGCTTTTGCGTGTCATGAATTCTCGCGTGTCATTAAATGTGTGTCAAGATAGGGGTATTTTTCTAGTAGTGAGAAATGTTGTTGCTAATGGTGATTCAGTGTAGCTTTGTAGGTGTTGATGGCTGGTTGAAGAATCGACGATTGAGGGAATAATGGAGAAGAGGATTTTTTTAGGGCTAGAGAAAGGATAAGTGAATTTGGGGGAGTTTGAAATTAGGAGCGGGATTAGGTTGGGGGAAATTTTGGGAGTGAAAATGTTAAGGGAAACATGTGGTCAAACTGTTGTAATGTTTCTTTTTTTTTTTTCAAACCAAAAATAAAAGCTTAGGCGCATAGGGTTATTCACGAGTTGAATCGAATTGATCGGACATATTCTCATACTCGGCTCGTTTACAAACCGAACCGATCTGTACCAAGAGTTTTTCAATCGAGCCAAAGTCGAACTAGCATTTTTCAAACAAGTATATCTATTAGTCGCAGAAAAAAAGAAAAGTGATGATGGGGTGTTAACTTTTAGAGTAAAGTGTAGTTTCCCCATAAGATTTCGTCCAATTATAACAAAAAGATAAATTTAACAATTAACACATAATAATAAAAACACTTAGCTTTTTCTATCGAGATCAATTGAGCGGAAGATAATCGTCGACTGATTGAAGCAGATCCTTGTCATGTAGGAGTATTCCTATAAAATGGGCTTCAGTTAATTGGTTTATTTTTTGATGTATTCGGTCATTCAATTGATTTGTTTTAGTTGGATTGGATTCTGCTTGGGCCGGATAGTGTATTGTTTGGTTGGGCTAATGTGTGGCTTCACCTATGAATTGGTCTTTTAGGCCAAATACTCCCTTCATGTTATTGGGCCTCTTTAGATGGTTATTTTATTATCTAGGCGACCAGGGTTTATCTGGACTGTTAATAGGGTTTCAGGTACGCATTGGGCGTCATTATGGCCCAAGAATTCCTGGGTGGGCCTATCGTGTGACTATTTTTTTTTCTTTTACATAAAATCTAATTTAAATTATTAAAAATGGTTTATTTATTATGACCGCCATGGTTTAAATAAACATGGATATTATGAAATAAGTAGAATTTTTTTTATTAAAAATGTTATAAGAAAAAAAATTATATTAGGGATATCTACATATATTCTACATTTTTTAATATATGTAGTTATTAATTTTACCTTGTCATTCTCAATAAATAAATAAATAATATTTACTAGGATTATCTACATATTTATTTTAAACTATTATGTGTTGGTAAATATAAGTATGTACCTACACATATATTAGTTTTTTATATATGTGTAAATAATTTCCTACACATAATACAATTTTACTACTTGTGTAGGTATTTAATATTTTGGGGAATTTTCTCACCAACTTTAAAGTGTAGCTACAACATATTACCTACACATATTAAATGTTTATCAATATGAAAATATATTATCAAGAATTATCCACACATATATAATCATGTGTAGGTAAATTATGTGTAGGTATATACCCCAATTTCTTGAAGTGTAATATGTATTGAGATGATAAAAACAATAGTTTTTATGTAGGTTTGGGTGGTTAATATTATCGGGTCCAGTATTGGGTTAAAACATGATTGACGGGTCCGGTTAACAAGCTAAAAAGCCCTAATACCCAATTACTTGGGTAACAAGCCAAAATCCTCTTATAAATATTGATAAAAAAAATAAAGGACCACAACCCTAAACCCCTTGCGCTGTGAGCTACCCCCCACCCCCTTTCTCAATTTTCAACAAACATAAATCTCTTTCACTTATTTAAGCTAGTTTGGGTGCAATCTCTAGGATTTGAGGAGCTTATCATTGCAAGGTATGCGTCTTACATGTTTCTTGATGATTTACGATGCTTGAAAAGTTTTAAAAATCCTAGAAACTACACGTATAGAATCGCATATAGGGTTTTGATGTGAGTTCTTGAATGTTTATTGTGATTGATGATAAGAATTGTTGTTAATAATCATAATTAGTGTTTTCATATGTTAATACATGGGTTTGATTATGATAATATGGATTGTGCATATGTTATAGATTTTTATGCATGATTAGGGTTCATGAATAACTTGTTGTGCAAGTTTCGGTTTCTGGCAGATTCATTGTGATAGGTTGTAGCACTGTTATGTAAGGTGTAACTTGATTGTTTTGATTGTTAATTGACACTAGAACCTTATTTATTGTTAGACATTAATTCTTATTTCCTTATTATACCACTTATATCCTAAGTATATATTATATCCTAAGTTTAGTGAATAGGTATGTTAGTTAAATGAACCGACACGTCGGTTTATAGTCAAAGGGGACACACCCCTTCATCATGTATAAATACCCCTAACATTGTATCATTTGTGTATGTATTGAATCTTTAGTTATCACATATTCTCTCTCAAATTATCCCTCAATCGATCCTGTGGTCCTTCATTAGGCATCAGAGCATTCGGTATTCATTTTGTTCCATTAATTATAAAGAAGATAAAGAAGAAGACGATCAAAGTTTCGATTCCCTGTTTCCATTCGGTAAAGCAGAGACCGATACAGAATCGTTCAAACGTTTGAACAATCATTCATAGGCCAAACCAGGATCATTAGAAGTTCAATACACAAGAGTATAACCGTTCAAAAGAAGAAGAATTAGAACCGGCTAACTTTTCCGGTGAAACTTTATCTTCTCCGGCGAGACACCGGAAATGGAACGAATTGTTTAATCACATCAAAGACGGTTATATCTATCCCTGCCCTATTAGTTTATCATAATCGAATACATAAAACCTTAATCCAAATCAGAATTCAAGAAATTTTTTCATACTTTGTTTTTGTTCGGCAAACTTAATTTTCCCGCCAAAATTTTTATAAACCAAAAAAACAAGTTTTATACTTTGAAATTTATTTTCGAACATTTCTGATACAAAAAAAGATTTAGTTCTGTAAAACCTTTGTCAAAATTATCAAAGTTTATTAAGGATTAAGGATTGTTTTTCGGGTTCGAATAAGAAAGAACCGGACTTTTTTTTTAAAACATTTCGTATTCGATTGTTTTTTGATGAAGAAATCCAAAACAGATTGTCGTGGAGCAAAAGAAATTGATGTTCCTTTGAAACAAGGTTATTTTTCTAAAGA
Source organism: Ambrosia trifida (assembly GCA_028751855.1). Lineage (NCBI taxonomy): Eukaryota > Viridiplantae > Streptophyta > Magnoliopsida > Asterales > Asteraceae > Ambrosia > Ambrosia trifida. The sequence goes on from CM054122.1 coordinate 137,900,475, forward strand.
AATTTTGGGCAGCAGAAAAGTTGTCGTGAAGGAGATTGACTTCGAAAAGTCAAATGCGATAACTGATAATATTTTAGAGGGATATTATAAAGAAGTTATAATCAGTGTTCGGGTTTTATCAGTGATTCGAAGAAGGTTTTTTTATTGAAGTCAAATATTACTAAACAAACATAGGGGTTTGTTTTATAAAGGGTGTTTTATAGATTGAGTGTTATTAGAAAACACTAATAAAAAATGTTGGAGGATTATTAAGTCAAAAGGATTGACTTTTAGAAATTGAAAGGAACATTTATTGATGATCAAAACTTAAAAGACTACATAAGTTTGACAAAACCTTTTGGTATTCTTGTTCAAGGCCTTACAAAATATCAAAAATTTGTAAAATCTATATAGTTTTCTTTTGAGTATCAATACAGTCATCGACTTTAAGAAAGGGTCGAAAATTTGTTCGACAAAAGTGGTCGAACAAAGTTCCTAAAGAAGCGTGGGTAGTCCATATTAGATTTGGACAATAGGGAAGAAAAAGAACAAAAGTCCGCAAAAGACGCCTATAAAACCCACAATGACAACGAAAGAGACAGTCACGAAAGAGACTCTCACTTTCAGCCTCCAAACACCAATGTTGACATCTACAAATTACACGATTTGGGCTGTTCGTGTTAAAGCAATATTGAGTGCAAATGGTCTTTGGGAAGTAGTGGAACCCATAGAAGGCACGTCAACGGTAGATGTAAAGAGGGATAGGATAGCGATTGCCTATCTATTCCAGGCAATTCCAGAAGATATGGTGATGCAGGTGGCGTCACATAACACAACAAGAGAAATTTGGGAAGCATTAAAGACAAGATTAATTGGAATTGACCGAATCTAGAAAGCAAGACTTCAATTATTACGCATAGAATTTGAGATGATAACGATGAGAGAGACAAAGACCATAGACCAGTTTGCTGGTAGGTTAAGTGCGATTAGTACAAAGTCAAAAACCCTAGGAACAAAAATTGAAGAGTCAGTCTTGGTACGAAAATTGCTGGACTCCGTACCAGAAAGGTTTCTACAGATTATTGCATCCATAGAGCAATATTCAGATATAGATTCCATGACGTTAGATGAAGCGCTTGGAAGATTTAAAGCTTATGAGGAACGCCTTAAGTCAAGAGATGAGAAGAAATATGGACCAGCCGGTCAAGAAAAGTTGTTATTTACAAGACAAGCAAGAAGACCTTACAGCAATTACAAGAACTACAATCAGAATCGAGGTAGACAGAACTTTAGGAAGTTCAATAAGAGTCAAAGATATGAGAAGAAGAACTTTGACAGATATGGCCATCAAGATCAGAGAAGTGATCGAAATCCCACTAAGAATCGTCATGATTACAAGCCCAGAAATGATGGCAGCAATGTAAGATGTTACAATTGCAATGAATTAGGACATATAGATCCCATATGTCCTAAACCTCGAAATAAGCAAGAAGAATCTCACCTAGTAATGGAAGAAGAGGATCCCACATTACTTATGGCAGTTGGTGAAGAAAGAAATGTAGTTCTCGAAGAAAAGAAGATAATACCAGAACGCTATCACAATGAAGAAAATGTAAATGAAGTATGGTAGTTGGACAATGGCGCAAGCAATCATATGACAGGAAGACGCTCCTATTTCACAAAGTTAGACGAAAAGATAGCAGGAAGCGTAAATTTTGGAGATGGATCGTGTGTCAACATCAAAGGTAAAGGCTCAATAGTACTGGAATGTAACAATGGAGAACAAAGACTAGTCACAGAAGTATACTACATTCCAACACTCCAAAGCAACATCTTAAGCCTCGGGCAAGTTACAGAATCAGGATGTAAAGTAATTATGGAGAATTAACATCTATGGATCTATGACGCCTACAACAACCTATTGATGAAAGTCCCAAGAGCTAAAAATAGACTCTACAAAGTAAAGCTCAGAATAACAAATCAGATTTGTTTACAAGCTAAAATAGATACACCTGCATGGCTATGGCATGCACGTATGGGACATGTGAATTTTGATTCACTAAGACAATTGAGCACAAAAGGAATGGCACGTGGATTGCCAAAGATTCAGCACCCATCTCAAGTATGTGATGCATGTATTACGGGAAAGCAAAGCAGACTTCCGTTTCCCTCTCAAGCAAGTTTTAGAGCTACGAGACCTCTAGAACTCGTACATGCAGACTTATGTGGACCGATTACACCCACATCATTAGCAGGCAACAACTATTTCTTCCTGATAGTTGACGATTATTCAAGATATATGTGGATCTACATGCTTAAGTCAAAAGATCAAGTTTATGAAAATTTCAAGAAGTTTCTAAGCGAAGCTCAGACAGAGACAAGTTACAAGCTCAAAAGATTAAGAACGGATCATGGAGGAGAGTTTACTTCTAAAGCTCTTACCGCATATTGTGAGGATAAAGGAATCCTTAGACAGCTTACAGCACCTTACACGCCACAGCAAAATGGTGTAGTAGAAAGAAAGAACCGTTCAGTAATGAGTATGACCAGAAGCATGTTAAAGGCTATGAACGTACCACAGAACTTATGGGCAGAAGCAACAAGACAAGCAATTTACATCCAGAATAGGTTACCTACCAAAGCATTAAAGAGGATGACACCCTACGAAGCAGTAAATGGCAAAGAACCCAATATCAAGCACATTAGAGGATTTGGATGCATAGCATATGCAAAGGTAACAACGCCCTATTTGAAGAAGTTAGAAGACAGAAGCAAGAAAATGGTACATCTAGGAAATGAAAATGGTTCAAAAGCCTATAGATTATATGATCCCGTAGAAGAAAAAATACACATTAGTAGAGATGTCCAATTCATAGAAAACGAACCATGGGATTGGAACAACTACTTAAAAGAAGGAAGTAATGACGAACCATCTTGGACAAGATTCGAAGTTTATGGAGATCACGAAAGTGAAGCTGTACAAGAGCAAAGTAACGAGGACAATGAAGATCAAGAGAGTGAAAGTGATGATGAATTTTTTAGTAGTCCAATCACAGCTACACGAACTCCAATAACAGTTCAAGAAACGCCGACAAGTGATCCGGCAGTTGAGTCAAGCACTCAAGAGTTAGAAGACTCACCAGGCTCCCAACATAGACCAGTATGAGCCCTTAGATCACTTAATGACATCTATGCAGCGACACAACCTCTTAGACCAGAAGAATATGAACATCTATATTTAGCATACGATGAAGAACCTGCAAATTACAAAGAAGCAGCAGAATACCCAAAATGGATAGAAGTAACGGAAAGCGAAATAGACTCAATAGAGAAGAACAATACTTGGACACTGACTACACTCCCCTCAAGTCAGAAACCATTAGGTCTAAAATGGGTATTCAAGGTCAAAAGAGACGCAAGTGGACAGATCACCAAATACAAGGCCAGATTAGTAGCAAAAGGATACGTACAACAAGAAGGAATAGACTACAATGAAGTATTTGCACCAGTGGCAAGAATAGAAACAATCAGGCTACTATTAGCATTGGCAGCACAGAAAGAATGGCAAGTACATCACTTAGATGTAAAATCAGCATTCTTACACAGTGAATTAAAGGAAGATGTCTAGGTTTCACAACAAGATGGATTCATAAAGAAAGGAAAATAAAATCTAGTCTACAAGCTAAAGAAAGCTCTATATGGTTTGAAGCAAGCACCAAAAGCATGGAACATAAGGCTGAATAACATCCTAAAGGAAATTGGTTTTATAAGATGTCCGCAAGAGCAAGCAGTATACAAGAGAACTTCAAAGGAGTCAACAATAATTATAGGAGTTTATGTCGATGACATAATAGTGACAGGAAGTTCAATCAAGGACATATCAAGCTTCAAGAAAGAAATGCAAGGCAAGTTTGAAATGAGTGACTTAGGACCACTCACTTACTATCTAGGGATAGAAGTATGCCAAACACAAGGAAAGATACAATTGAAGCAATTAGCCTACGCGAAGAAAGTTATTAAAGAAGCCAGACTAGAAGACTGCAATCCAACGAAATATGCAATGGAATCAGGTCTAAAGCTCACTAAAGAAGATAAAGTGTACCAGTCAATGAGACAGAATATAGAAAGCTAATTGGAAGCTTAAGGTATCTCACACATACCAGACCAGATATCACCTACGAAGTTGGATACGTCAGCAGATTTAAGGAAAAGCCAAAAACAACTCACATGAAGGCAGTTAAGCACTTAATAAGATACATCAAAGGCACATTGAATTATGGAATTCAATACAACAGAAGTAAAGAAGCAGAAATCATTGGATACAGCGACAGCAGTTATGGAGACCAAGACGATGGAAAAGGAACAACAGGAACAATATTCTACTACAGAGATTCACCTATCACATGGACAAGTCAGAAACAAAGTACAGTAGCACTATCCTCATGCGAATCAGAATTTATGGCAGCTACATCAGCAGCATGTCAAGCAATGTGGCTACAAGGAGTACTCAGCGAATTCACGGGTGAACAACCAAAGAAGATAACACTACTAGTAGACAACAAATCAGCAATACAACTTATGAAGAATCCAGTGTTTCATGGAAGAACAAAGCATATCAACATAAGGTATCACTTTATCAGAGAATGCATAGAGAACGAGCAGATACAAGTTGATCATATCAGTGGAGAGATGCAGAAAGCAGATATACTCACCAAGGCACTACCAAGAATAAAATTTCTCGAGATGCGAAGTCTCATAGGAGTTGAAGACCTTGGGGAAATAAAAAATTAGGGGGGAGAATGTTAGACATTAATTCTTATTTCCTTATTATATCACTTATATCCTAAGTATATATTATATCCTAAGTTTAGTGAATAGGTATGTTAGTTAAATGAACCGACACGTCGGTTTATAGTCTAAGGGGACACACCCCTTCATCATGTATAAATACCCCTAACATTGTATCATTTGTGTATGTATTGAATCTTTAGTTATCACATATTCTCTCTCAAATTATCCCTCAATCGATCTTGTGGTCCTTCATTTATGGTCTTAGTGTTTCAAAAAGTCCAAGATCATGTGTTTTTTTACTTGTTTTGATATGTTTCCATGATTTTATGAGTTTAGAGCTATAAGCTGATTTTCGGATGTGAAAAATCATCCGACTTTGAAGGGCTGTAACTTGAGTTTCACAAGTCCGTTGGTCGCGATTTTTGGATAGTAGATGCGTATATGAAGTACGGATCTTTTTCCACTGGATTAACCTCGTTTGTATAAACCTACGATTTTTAATGAAATTTTTACTAAGCTGCTGTCAACAGCATGTTTTTCTGGAGGAGGCTGAACTAAATTATTTTTCATAAAATTTTGAACGGTTTTTGTGATAAAATAAAAATAGTGACATGCCTGGGAAACCCATAGGAACTTCCAGTAAAATTTAAAGGACCTGAAGAGTTGATTTGATATTTTATAAAAATTCGTTTTCATAACTTAAATTATGTCCAGAAATCGCAAACATGAGAAACAATGATTTGTTGATATGTTTGTAGGTATTAATGAGTTATTGTTTGTGAAACCCCATATGGGAACATGTTTACATGCTAAGTGTATGTTGTAGATAACATGATAGGTTGATTATGCGACAGTGTGTAATGGGGACTTATCATGTTAGAAGTTTTGACATGCTCCTTTATGAATTAATCACCAACGATTTGCACGGGTCATACATGGTCTACTTGTGTCGAGTCTATTTGCATAAGGTGGCACCTACGTCGTTGTAGTGTACAATGGTTTGGGATAATCAATATGTGTAACCACACTCAGACACTAGTAAATTTGTGTTCGATAGGTTGTCGATAGGCGAGTAGTCTACCACGTTTCAGTCTCTGCGGTTTATATTAGCTTTTGCAACCTAAGGTGAGTTTCACTACTTTTTCTCAAAAGCATGCGTCTCGGGGAGACAACTTACTTAACTTTTTCATAGTCTGGTTTGGGACTACTTTTACACATCCTGGGTTTTGGGGTGCTAGGTTCACAAGGTGAATCTACTTTTACTAATTCATACGTTATGTCCTAGTGTAACACCCCAACCGATGGCGGAATCATCGAGGTGCCACGTAGTGACGATTGTCCAAAGCTCATGGTACTAAAATGTAAATATTATTGAATAATCAAAATTGTCTTACATGGAAATGGAAAATACATTGTCTAAATGAAATGTAAATATTGAAATAACTGAATTAAAATAAAGCACTAAATGTTCCTTGCTAAAGCACTAGATCAAACTGCACCTGAAACATGTACAAAATAGATTTGGTCAACATATGAAATGTTGGTGAGCATTCCTAGTTTTGATATATATAGTAGGTTAAAAAGTTATACAATTCAAGTGCAAGCTACAGTGCAATTATGTAAACTATGTATCATACAAATGAGCGAAATCAACCTTGTGACTGTATAATGTACTGTATGAACTGTAGTGTACTTATCCAATAAATGGATAAAAAACTTAACAATGGCCACGGATTCTCCGATGAAAAAGGGGGAGAATCAATCTAGGCGGGTTGTCAATCCAAATAGCGCTATCCAATGTTAAGGTCGGCTTGTACCATGTTAATGATTTCACTAAGTACAAATGTAATCCACATGTATTGTCTAAGCATAAAACACGTTGTAAGCAATGCACATAGTACTAGAATTGTATTGTAAAAATGTAAACTTGTATTTGAAATTGTAATAGTGTACATGTAACACCCCAAAAATGAATAAAAGCAAAAAGGGGATAGGAATACTCACAGTTCACGTAATAACTTGAATTTGAACTTGGACAACGAAATATGAATTGAGATTACTCCCAAATGATTAACCTAAAGTAGTTGATAATGTGTAAGGGAAATAACTCTAGGATACATGAAATTCTAGGGCTTCGAATTTGGGGATAAACGTTTATTTGTTTATTAAACAAATTGTTTCTTAATTATGAGAAATTTAATAAATAAATAAATAAAAGTCTCTTGGTAAAATTTTAAGTTGAATATAGTCACAACATAAGGTTTTAAGTATGAAAATAATTTTTATAAAATTATTTTCTTGAAAATAGAATATTTAATCTAATTATTTCAAATTGTCAAAATGTGGCTTTAATATCTAAAAATATTAAAATCAAAGAATTTCTGAATAAAAAAAATGCATTTCAGCTCTAGATAGTTAGAAATAATTTATATAAAATTTTGGTGCAAAACTATTAAAAATTGGATTTATTATGATTTAATTATGATTAAAACTAACAAAAATTGATTAAAATATTAAATAAATGATTTTTCAGAAATAAAAATCATTTCTGAAAAGCTTAATGTTATAAAAACTCAGGATAATTTTTGTGGAAATTAATAAGATCGTTTAGATATTTTTATAGAATTTTATAAATATAATAGAATAAACTTGATTTATTTATTATATATTTTAAACAAAATATATTTTCAGAAATAAAAATCTGAATAATGATATTTAGGGTATAAACATCATTATGTAAAATTTTGGGAATTTTTAAAGGCTTATAAGTATTTTAAATAATTAAGGTGAATGAAAACCTTTAATTTGAAAAGCCAAAAAAAAAGAGTGTACATGGTGAGAATCGAACCTGTGTGGTCCAGGTTACAAGGCATCAGACACAACCACTTGGTCTAGACCAGTGGTTGTGTTTGCTTTCTGTTTAATAAAAAATAAATAATCAAATAAGAATCGTGTTCTTCCCCAAAATTCAATATCGAAGCCCTAATTTTCTAATCAATCAGGTTAGCAACCAATAATCCCAGTAACCATAGGGTTATTGGTCGGCTGATGACGATGAACAGAAAACATGAAATTAATTGGTACCTTCGAATTAAATCAAGGATAAACGTCCAGTCAACGTAAAAGTCAACTATGAATGCTTCTGGATTAGAAACGATTTGTTTACAGAAATTGGGAGTGTGGTTTTGATTATCGGCGAGTATATGTTGAAGATGAGGGTTCAATTTATACTATAACCCGCGATTCATAGATTAGGAATGTTTGACCCACCATTGATAATACGCGTGATTACACGTATAATTGGAATGTTTTAGCGATGATTAATCGTTGTAATGGACGCGGGGTGATTAGGAAGGCAAGTCAACAGCAACTAATTTGTGCAATTTTCCTAAACAAGGTAAATTGTTTGTTTAAAAAAAAATAAGTAAACATATCTGCTGCTGCTCGATAGGGATGGCAACGGGCCGGGTTTGGGCCGGGTATGGCTAATCCCAACCCCATACCCGATTATAAAAATATATCCCATACCCGGCCCAAAACCCGCCGGGTATGGGACGGGTAATTACCCGTCGGGTATCGGGCATACCCGCGGGTTTTGAGTATGCTCGTGGGTTTCGGGTTTTGGGCACAACTATCGGGTATCAACGAGTTAAGTTTGAAACCAATACAAAAGGTTGGAATTTGACAAAACATATTAAAAAAGAAGCTAAGAAATACTTATGACAATACATATTCAAAAGAACCAAAATCATTCTAAACTTCTAATTAAAAACCAATATATATTCAATATGTCAGTCCCTGATCCTCCATTCCGGATTATGTTTCTCGCATTCACCCAAAAAGAAACATATCCATCCAAAAAAAAACTAGTCCAAGTGCTACATCTCATTTCTTTTAACATTTTTCCTACAATTAAATATATAATAGAAAACTTACATTAGCAAACGTAATATAATAATACCAAACTGAAAAATTGAAGTATTGAACCGACTAATTTAGTTATCCACCCACACAAGTATATAAAACCACAATACAAATACTTGTTTTATTTAACAATAAGCTGCATTTGTTTGACATAGAAAGTAAATGTGGAGAATAAAATGTACATTTACCTCGTCTCATTACCATCATCTTATTCGTACTCAACTATTTGACAATAAGCTAGAGTTTCTTTTAAAACCAGTTACTATGTATATAAAAAAATGAAGCACAATTATTATATAAAAATAAAATGATTATGATTATAGTGTTTATAAAAAATGGGTAGAGTCTTTTCTTGGGATTTGGGTAACATGCATATATAATATGCAGTGTATATTAACGGGTAAACATGCATATATAATCGTGTAATCGGAACGGATAAACGGGCATATATAATCGGGTAATCGGGGCGGGTAAACGGGTGTCCATCAAATCCCATACCCGTCCCAAATTTTCAAAAACAATCCCATACCCGGCCCCATACCCGTTTACCCGATCCCATACCCGTCCCGTATGTGCCGGGTATCGGGTTTTCCCGCCGGGTTCGGGTTTTGTTGCCATCCCTACTGCTCGAACAGACAAGAGGAGGAGAAAGGAGACCAGCGCGAAAAAAGGGTTTAAATATTATTAGGTTTTGGTTTAAGTCAAATATGGTGTGTAGCTCAGTTGGTGTGTGGTGTGTTGTGTTTGTGCCGGACCGGGTCTGGACGCGGGTTCGAATCCCGTCCAGACCATATAATTTTTTTTTTTTTTTTTTTTTTTTTTTATAAAGTGAAGGGGAGGAGGAGGAGTGGGCCCGCTGATGGGCTGTTGGGTTTGGGCCAGATCTTTGGCCGAAAAATAAGGGAAAGGGGTTTGGTTATGGTTTGGTTTGGGTTGGTTTTAGAGATGATAAGAAAAAAAAATGTATCTATAAAATCTGAATTTTTTATTTATATTATTATTATTATTATTAAAATATATATATATATATATATATATAATGAAAAAGTGACGGATGTCACAATATCCCCTACTTTTAGAAACTTCGTCCCGAAGTTATTAGAAACATAGGGTTATGGATGCTTGGGTAAAAATTAAGATAACTGTGGTTTGGAAAATTCGAATGATTTGGATATGAGGTTTGATAGGTGTGAGTTTGGATTAGGTTCGTCTCGAGAATAAGAATCTAGTAATTCACCAAGTTTGAAGTTTTAGGAATCCTATGATAAATGTACGAGTTGATTGACTATGGAAAGACTAACTGAACTACCAAGTAAACAGAGTTTGTTCCTGGTTCGACTTCCAGTCTCACTTTCAATGCATCATTAGTGCTTGTATACAGGGTGTACCGCAGCTAACCCACCACACCTTTGATACCTTGAAAACGTACTGGACGCCTGCCAAAAACTCTAATAGAATTTCACACTACCCTAACGCACCTGTAAATTCATGATTTCGTTCCGGACCGGAATCATCAATTTACCTTACATTAGGGTCTTATGTCCTTCTATGATCCTAATCTAACACACATTAAAGTAAATAAATTTCATAAGAAGATGACACCACAAATACGTTGAGGTACAATGAGATGTTATCAATGAAATGAGGCCATGTAATAATGAGGTCAATTGCATGGGTTTGCAATGACTTGTAAGCATAATAGTATTTAAGTATGGGCTACCACTCGTCCGAGGAGTCCTTTAAATGATATGTTTATCAGAGTTGCGTGGATAATACACACGTGCAAGCAAGTTTGTAAGTATTGCAACCATTAAGTGTAAGTGTTATCTTAGTGGCCTATAGAAATAGATTATAAGTATCATGAATAACTAAATGTTCAATAGATTGTTAAATCAAAGGAAAAATTCAAGTTTCATATAACAAACAATGATGTTTTTAGAAAAGCCCCGTAGAATCAATTATTAAGTTTTTAGTAGTTTGATTTTCATGGAAATCAAATCCAAATGTTTCAATAAAATGTAAGGTAGAGTCTGAAACTTATATGATATAAAAATAAACGAAATCGAATATGATAAATTTTCAATCTGTGTACGTACACAATAGTATGCAAGGAAATTTCTAGATGTTATATGCCTATGAGTATGACATAATTGGGTACAAAATGATAATAAGATCAAGAAAATGAAAACACGAGTATCATGAATAATTAAATGTCCAGTGAATAGTCAAATTAAGGGGAAGTCAAGTTTCACAAACAATGATGTTTTGAAAAAAAAAAAAAATCATGTAGAATCAAGTATCAGGTTTTTAGTAGTTTGATTATCATGGGTAACTAGCTCACGTGTGAGAAGGTGAAGGATATGAATTTAGTTCTTGAGAGGATGATGAAAAATCTTGAAGCAGAATCAAGGTTGTGAGAGATGGTGAATGTGAAGATAGTTGATAAAGAGTTTATAGTAAGGAGATTATATAGCAGTGTAAATTTTGGGGTTTGGATCAAAGGTTATAATCAAGTGTATAAGAAAACATGATTGTGGTATATGCCAAATATTGTAAAAATTTGAACAAGTTGAAAATGAGTGAGTGTTGATGGAGAATCTAGAAACTAGATATTATTCCAAAAAAAAATATATATTTTCAAAATTGGTTTTGTACATAAGGCAAAAGTTGTTAAATAGTACAAGCTAAGTAGGCTTTGTAATAGTTTAAAACATTATATAGAAAATTGTTTGTTACGTCAATAATCAATTGAATTTTAGTTCGAGGAAAATATGTACTTTGTAAAGTTACTAGGTAATACAACAAGTTTTAGAAATCTTTAGTTTGTGCTAAAGTATGAGGTTATAGTTTTTAAAATAAATAACATGTGGAGAAAAGAAATAATATGATTTGGGTAGGGTGTTGAATATTTAAAAAGTGGCTAAGAGGGTAAGGTGAAGTGTGATTGTGAAATCCATAGATGGTTATGAAAGTATGAACTTGTAAGCAATATATGAAAATCGTGAAATACAAAATATTGTATATGAACCGAGAGAGTATTATTGAAAAAGCTTGCATAAAATGCTTGGAGTGCCCTTGTCTAGCTGTAAAGCCCAACAAGAACGTTGACTTTTCAAAGAAATTGAACCCAACGGTGATCAAAGAAGACATGCTTTAGCCTATAAGTGGACACTCACTCCAGGAATCCCCAGGTAAGCATAACAGGTCCGTAAATGGATTTATGCGCTATGCTTACCTATGCCAGAAAACCCAGTGTACAGGCATCCACCCTTCCAGATTGCACGTGTCCTCATCACACTCATTAAAGTTCAACAACTTTGAAGGAGCAAAAATAAGAATAGGCATTATGTCTAAGAGTGTCTTCATAAAAGGTACTACTCCCGTTCTATGATGATGTAAACTTTCCACTCCCTGTAGGACACCGTCTCTATGCACCATGATGAAAGATGAGAAGAATGGAGTGAGAGAGGAAGGGATAGATAGAAGAAGGAAAGTAGAGGGAAATGAGGGGTAGGGTAGTTCAGGAAATATTATGCATGAAAATTGAAGTTCGGTTATAGTCTAGGCCATTTTATCTAATAACCTAATTCCCTATAACCATGGCTCTGATACCAATCTGTAACACCCCAACTGATGGCGGAATCATCGAGGTGCCACGTAGTGACGATTGTTCAAAAGCTCATGGTACTAAAATGTAAATATTATTGAATAATCAAAATTGTCTTACATGGAAATGGAAAATACATTGTCTAAATGAAATGTAAATATTGAAATAACTGAATTAAAATAAAGCACTAAATGTTCCTTGCTAAAGCACTAGATCAAACTGCACTTGAAACATGTACAAAATAGATTTGGTCAACATATGAAATGTTGGTGAGCATTCCTAGTTTTGATATATATAGTAGGTTAAAAAGTTATACAATTCAAGTGCAAGCTACAGTGCAATTATGTAAACTATGTATCATACAAATGAGCGAAATCAACCCTGTGACTGTATAATGTACTGTATGAACTGTAGTGTCCTTATCCAATAAATGGATAAAAAACTTAACAATGGCCACGGATTCTCCGATGAAAAAGGGGGAGAATCAATCTAGGCGGGTTGTCAATCCAAATAGCGCTATCCAATGTTAAGGTCGGCTTGTACCATGTTAATGATTTCACTAAGTACAAATGTAATCCACATGTATTGTCTAAGCATAAAACACGTTGTAAGCAATGCACATAGTACTAGAATTGTATTGTAAAAATGTAAACTTGTATTTGAAATTGTAATAGTGTACATGTAACACCCCAAAAATGAATAAAAGCAAAAAGGGGATAGGAATACTCACAGTTCACGTAATAACTTGAATTTGAACTTGGACAACGAAATATGAATTGAGATTACTCCCAAATGATTAACCTAAAGTAGTTGATAATGTGTAAGGGAAATAACTCTAGGATACATGAAATTCTAGGGCTTCGAATTTGGGGATAAACGTTTATTTGTTTATTAAACAAATTGTTTCTTAATTATGAGAAATATAATAAATAAATAAATAAAAGTCTCTTGGTAAAATTTTAAGTTGAATATAGTCACAACATAAGGTTTTAAGTATGAAAATAATTTTTATAAAATTATTTTCTTGAAAATAGAATATTTAATCTAATTATTACAAATTGTCAAAATGTGGCTTTAATATCTAAAAATATTAAAATCAAAGAATTTCTGAATAAAAAAAATGTATTTCAGCTCTAGATAGTTAGAAATAATTTATATAAAATTTTGGTGCAAAACTATTAAAAATTGGATTTATTATGATTTAATTATGATTAAAACTAACAAAAATTGATTAAAAATATTAAATAAATGATTTTTCAGAAATAAAAATCATTTCTGAAAAGCTTAATGTTATAAAAACACAGGATAATTTTTGTGGAAATTAATAAGATCGTTTAGATATTTTTATAGAATTTTATAAATATAATAGAATAAACTTGATTTATTTATTATATATTTTAAATAAATATATTTTCAGAATTAAAAATCTGAATAATGATATTTAGGGTATAAACATCATTATGTAAAATTTTGGGAATTTTTAAAGGCTTATAAGTATTTTAAATAATTAAGGTGAATGAAAACCTTTAATTTGAAAAGCCAAAAAAAAAAAAGAGTGTACATGGTGAGAATCGAACCTGTGTGGTCCAGGTTACAAGGCATCAGACACAACCACTTGGTCTAGACCAGTGGTTGTGTTTGCTTTCTTTTTAATAAAAAATAAATAATCAAATAAGAATCGTGTTCTTCCCCAAAATTCAATATCGAAGCCCTAATTTTCTAATCAATCAGGTTAGCAACCAATAATCCCAGTAACCATAGGGTTATTGGTCGGCTGATGACGATGAACAGAAAACATGAAATTAATTGGTACCTTCGAATCAAATCAAGGATAAACGTCCAGTCAACGTAAAAGTCAACTATGAATGCTTCTGGATTAGAAACGATTTGTTTACAGAAATTGGGAGTGTGGTTTTGATTATCGGCGAGTATATGTTGAAGATGATGGTTCAATTTATACTATAACCCGCGATTCATAGATTAGGAATGTTTGACCCACCATTGATAATACGCGTGATTACACGTATAATTGGAATGTTTTAGCGATGATTAATCGTTGTAATGGACGCGGGGTGATTAGGAAGGCAAGTCAACAGCAACTAATTTGTGCAATTTTCCTAAACAAGGTAAATTGTTTGTTTAAAAAAAAAATAAGTAAACATATCTGCTGCTGCTCGAACAGACAAGAGGAGGAGAAAGGAGACCAGCGGGAAAAAAGGGTTTAAATATTATTAGGTTCTGGTTTAAGTCAAATATGGTGTGTAGCTCAGTTGGTGTGTGGTGTGTTGTGTTTGTGCCGGACCGGGTCTGGACGCGGGTTCGAATCCCGTCCAGACCATATAATTTTTTTTTTTTTTTTTTTATAAAGTGAAGGGGAGGACGAGGAGTGGGCCAGCTGATGGGCTGTTGGGTTTGGGCCAGATCTTTGGGCCGAAAAATAAGGGAAAGGGGTTTGGTTATGGTTTGGTTTGGGTTGGTTTTAGAGATGATAAGAAAAAAAAATGTATCTATAAAATCTGAATTTTTTATTTATATTATTATTATTATTATTATTATTATTAAAATATATATATATATATATATATATATATATATAATGAAAAAGTGACGGATGTCACACCTAGATGAACTAAACCAACCTTATCGTTGAAGTCCTTCTAGATACCGAATGAATTGCCGGTCGGCAAGCGGGTTATTAGTTGATAGCACTATTAGGTTTCACAAACCTCACATCATGCTGGGAGCATGGGTGTGAACTATAACTTAACTTTTATTATCATTGTTGATGGGCAATGATGCAAGGCACTTTGCTCACTATTGTGGGATCTCGTTGTTTAGCAGTTCGGTATTACCGGTGTTAGTTATCATGAGTGGGTTAGCTACCCCTGACATGTGAATTAGCTATTACTTGTGGTTACATGGTCTAGGAGGCCTACGCTTTTATTTGTGGATACTTGGTTTTGGGAAAACCTACATGTTTACTTACTCATCTACTTTATTTTGTGAACTCACCGACTTTATGTTGACACACGCTAGCATGCTTTTGCAGGTCGTTAGGTATGGAGCACGAGTAGGGCATGCATCATATAGTGTCATTGGGATATGAACACTTTATTATTTTTGAACATTTAATAATTCACTTTTGGTTTTGGGCGCGTTGTTTTGCGTAGACACTATGGTTAACTGTTTTTCTTTAATTACACTTCCGCAACTATTTAAAATGGTTTGGGCATTTAGAGTCGTTCATGAGACTTATGGCTATGGATCCTGGTTTGTCATGCGCCTCGTGGTATAAACTCCGCAGTGGAAATTTGAGGGTGTGACACACGTATTTTCCAAGAATCCGATGTGTTATTACACATCAACGCAGCTTAGATGCCTCATTATTCGCCACAGCTGCATCCTAAACCAATAAAACTATGCCAATGATTTTTCACAAGTCCGAATAAATCATATGATACCCGAGGTGCACGTCTAGTTAGCATCAAAATAGACAATTATAGATTTATCACTTAGAATAAATTTAAATTCATGAGTAGATCATCATCAAGATTATATTAGAAGGAGATAGGAGAAGACACTACAATCGGGTTGGGTGGTATTATGGTCATTTGTCCCGCACACACGTCTCAGGGTAATAATCTATATGGTTGCCCTTTTTATTTAAGACCTGATAACCGAACTCGACCTACCTTAAAGATGGCAAAAGGCAACAACACTTAGTATCCGAACAATTATCAACTTTGCATCAACTTCTGTGTACCTTCCACCTCTGCATTCAATGCAAAGTTTGACTAAGTTAACTACATCAACTCATTATCAACAAATGACACAATTTAAAATAGAGCATCCTCTTACCTGGATAGTATCTGATCAGTTAATTCTCAATCTTCACACAATATATGTATTCCACAAAACAAATTATATAACTTCTGATCACTTATTTAGACATACAAGAATAGCAACAAATAAAGTCGAGTTCTTTTGCTGGCTAAGCAAAGTCAACCAACACTTGTTCTTTGAATGGATGGTTTAACAATGCATCATCTTCTAGTCAGTTATGTTTGGCCTTCATGAAAAATAAGATTATGAAATTCAAAAAATTTATAAGCTAAAAACGAATACCAAATTTCGGTCCATAAAGTGCAAAATGGCCCATCTGAATGGTTTGGGTTCACATCAAAATGGGTACCTTTTAAGTGTACGTGATTGCTCATCTATCCAACATTCCAACCTTTAAGAAGTAATTGAAACTACCTTCACCCAACACAATTTCCAGAAGGAAGTTCCTGGTGATTGTTTTAAGCACATAGAAAACAAAAGTTACATCTCTATTGCCAGATGTAACCTTAATTGTCAAACACATTATAAGAAATTAATGTGATTGTGACTACCATTAAAAGGAACAATAACCAACTCGCTACTCAAAAGGCAACTCATAAAAAATAGCATACCGGTGAGGGCTCGGGAAAAAAATATTCAAAACAAACCTTAGATTTAATGTGAATCAAAAGTGTAGTGCTGAAAGAAATTACCCAAATAGCAACTTTCAGAAGGATTGAAATTTTTATAATATATGCTCATAAGAAAAATAAAATGGATAAATAAAAGTTTATTTAGTCCTAGTAGCCCAACCATATCAAATTCAATATATGAAATCGTGACTTTGACATGGAGATATCTCATATCACTTTAGGGTTTTAATCTTGTTAGATGACAAATTAGTAACTAAGCAAATCAACAACCAACATGTATAGATTACCTCTAGCTCGATCATCTCCTTTCAAGGCTATATCAACAAACAACGTTGTATTAAGTCGCATCTTTGATTTAGTGAAGCTATCCCCTGAAGTTGAGGCTTTGAGTGACATATGGCTAGAGGTGTACAAAAAAACCGGTTTTTAAAACCGGCCGGAAAAAAAAACCTGGTAAACCGGTTTGGAGAGAAACTGGTCCGAACCCGACCCTATGCATCGGTCCTATGAGCGGTTTTGTGGTTTTGTAGATCGGTTTGGTTTGAAAACCTGTTTGAGAGAAGAACCGGTATGGGGAAAAAACCGGTTTTTGAGAAGAAAAAAAACCCGGTATAAGCAAGGTATTTTGGATATTGGAGGATCGGTTTGGTAAAAAAACCGGTTTTAACCCCAGACCTAATCGATTCCAATAGATGGTAGTGTTTGGTGCTAAAAACCGGACTGGTTTGAATAAAAACCGGTTTTATCTTAATAAAAAAAACCGATCCGATTTATAAACCGGACCGGTTTGACAAAAAAAACGGTTTGTACATGTCTATATATGGCTGGTGTTGCGTATTAACTGACCTGAATGCAATCTAAACGTTGGGTAGCCAATGGCTACTTTAATGCTTGCTTTACATAGATCCTCAATTTCCTAAACACTTGATTCGATTTTAAAATATAAAACCATAATTCAACAATTCACCTTATGTCGGTGTTGGCGTCTACGCTGGCGGTGATTCTTTTTATCCACTCCTACAATACTTATTTTGGATCCTAAGCTACAATTTCCGATCTTAATTTTAAAACAATTTATTTATTTGAACAAAATATAAACACAAATGAACAAAATCGTCATGTACCTCTACATTGCAACATGCGTGGCTTGATCAGTAATTCGCTAACGAAGATGAATCTTACAACCACAAATTTCACAACTCAATTCACATTTTTAAATTAACTGTATGAAAAATTAAACACCTTAGAGTGCTTGTTTGGAGGATCGTGGTGAGCAAATTCGTCTACCCAATACCTCTACAAATAAGATTAATTTAAACGTACGTTGATCTTTTTTATTAGCTGAACCTTCAATCCTGTGAACGGTTCCGAAAGCGTTCTCGTTCTGCTGCACCTAGCTACATCTCCCATCTTAATACTCCAAAGAAAACCTACTTCTCTATGTTTGCATTTTAATCGTCCTATGTAACTGCCATTAAACATAACACTCCGTAACTGCAGGAGCTTATTAATGAGAGTGTAAAAGACTTATTTATCCCTAAATTTTTGTTAACTCATGCATCATAGGTTATACCTTAAACAATTGTAATTGTACTACTTTAGTTCTAAGAAGTCTTTGTCTCATCTATACAACTAATATATGAAACTCAATGTGGACACTTGTCAATCCCACATTGAGCCTCCAATTACATAGCCAATCAACTTATGCCAAGTGTCCCATTGTGAGATTTTATAAAAATTTTCTTTTTATATAAAAAAACAAAAAATATATAAACCTAATAAAAAAAAAGAAAAACAACTTTATTAACATAAACACAACCGTCTCTCTTATTCAACAAAACCCTAGCATAAACCCGATCGGCGAAATCACTCCATCAACCGTCTTCTTCTTCACCTCATATTCAAGGTATTATCTCTTCTATCATTATCTCAGTCAATTGTCCTTTGTATATCTCTGTTTTCTCGATTTTTTTGGTCTTTCTTACTGATTTCGCTGTGTATTTGATTTTTTTGATTTGTGTTTTGTTTGATTTCAATTATTGAGTTATAGTACTTGCATTACATCTATTATTGATCGATTTTATTAATATTTAGTTTTTTATGGTTTATGTTTGATGACCCGTGTTTAATACACAGATGTTCGATAATTTTTGTATGGTTTATATGTGTAGATCTGATTTATCTTTTAATGTTTATGTATTGTCTGTAATATGCATCAATTTTGTAATGTTGATTTGTTTTATTAACTTACATTGATTTTAGGTTATTTTGGTTCATCATTCAGATTTGGTTGATTTGTCTGTAATATGCATCAATTTTGTAATGTTGATCTGTTTCATTAACTTACATTGTTTTTAGGGGATTTTGGTTCATCATAGATGTCATTTGATTCAGATCCATTATGTTTACAGTCAAGTTCTTTGTTATGTAATACTTTTAGTTTATAATTATTGATTTAGGGATTTTTAGGGTAAATTGATTTTTTAAGGTTTGAGTGATTCTTCTTTAATTTTCATTTATTATTATTCATATTGATTAAGGGTTTATGTTTTAGGTTACAACTTAGTGTTTGTGTTTTAGGTTTCAACATGTATTTCGAAATGTTTTTTCAAGCTTTTATTTAAACAGTGTGAATATTTTTGCAAATTAGTTTGATCTATGCTTACAGTTTTAATTTTTGTTTATGAAACAGTGACACAATGTTGTATGGGTTTTGGTTATATATGGAGGATAACGACGTCGCTGCTTTGGTAAGATATCTAACATGTTTTACTGTGTTGCCATAATATATGTTTTAAAGTATAATCTGTTTTCATTATTTTAAATTGTGTGTATTTTTTGATTCAGCCGTTACCTTCTGATTATGGTGAATGGATCAACAAATATAATTATCCCACTGGTGTTACCAAGGTTCGCACATTAACCTCTGAGGTGTTTGAGGTTACAGTATCAAGCATCAATGGAAGCTGGTACTTTTACGACGGCTGGAGAAGCATGATCAATGAATTAGGGTACCCACCTGAATGTAACTTCATATTTCAATATGAAGAAAATCTTCATTCATTCCGGATCATCAGTTTCCATCAGGATGCAGTATCGGCACCTGGTAACTTTTTTTACTGCAGTTTGAAGGACCATAAATCAACGTACAAACGTATTGTAAGTTTAATCAATTGTGATTCAATTAAATTATGTAAATATTTTTTTACACAGACATTTATTAATGTTTTATAAATAATTATTTTTGCTTCTTAGCATATTAGTCCCTTTGTTGCACATGGATTACTAAATAAAAAGCTTCCAGTAAATCCAGTAGATTGCAGATCTGTTCGGCGTTCATGCTTTGAGTTAGAGATTGTGCGTGAAGATGGTCATTTTTATGTTACTAGAGGATGGCCTTGGGTGCAGGATGCTCTTGGAATAACAAAGGAGCATTTAATTGTTTTTGAAATCGTTAAGCCGGTATTATTTTCTTCATTTCATACATGTTTTTTCTATTTTTAAAAATTATTTTACTGGCTTTATTCTAATGCGTTTTAATTTTTCATTGTTTTGGATAAAAAAAGGATCTACAATTTGTCGTTGTTTTTGAAGAACAAGCTTACTCTTCCATGTGAGGAGTTTTGGGCAACAAGGGTTAAGGTGGAATACAAAGATGAAAATGAACTGGATGAAGATGTGATTATTCTATCTGATGATGATGGACAGGATGATGCTGAAGGTGAACCGGTCGAACATGTTCAAGACAGTTCAATGGAGGTTGATGATGATGGAGCTGAAGCTATGGAAGATGAAGGTGTGCCAGTGGTGTTCACTGTTGACAGTCACTTTGTAAGTGTTACAACTTAGTTCTTACAGTTTCCATTTATTTGCCCATTAATCAATCAGTTTTTAAAAAGTGTGTTTATACTATAGTAATAGGTTTGTTGCAACAAAGTTGATGTTCATTCTACATAGCTATAATATATAGTTAGTTAATACGTAACGATGGATTGATGACATCTTGAAATGGTAATCAACTAAAATAATGAATGTATGTGATTGTTATTGCTATTACAAGCTTTATGATTTATGTTTATTCTAAATTCAACAAATATGCAGAATGATTTGAATTAATTTTTAGTGTATAGACTTGGTGTCGCAAAACTTTAGTTGTTAATCTGTCAAGGTTATTTTCATTCATTATTTGTTTAGTATAAAAGTAGATAATACTAAACAAGTTATAGATATGTCATATTGCATTAAATGGGTGACTAATATGTTTTGTGAAATTTCGTTAATAGGTCAAGTAATGAGTAGTTGTGATTGTTATTACAATTTCAAGACTTATCATTTATGTTTCTTCTTATGTAGCATATGAAGCTTGAGTGGGCAAAGCAGAACGGTTTGAACCGTAAAAGGGCGTTAAGCGTTTCTGATGGTGAGGGTCGGTCATGGGGAGTGTATGTGGGAATCGAGGGGTCAAGAGGAAAACCCCGTTACAACATCAGAGGCATGCAGTCTTTTGTCGATGATAAGGGACTTCATACGGGTGATAAACTGCATTTTCTGTTTTTCAAAAACCAAGGTTCGTTCAGGCTTTCTAATGTGGTTAGAGGTGAATGTGATTAGGTGGTTTTAGGTTGATGACACTATTTTTTTTGTAGGATGACAACTTTTGGTGGGTAACATAACAAAAAAAGGGGTTGTGGTTTGCAGGGACTAACTTTTGCACGTTTACTACTTATGTGGTAATTCGTGAATTTTGGGGATTTTTGTGTTTAGCATCAGTAATATTCTGACTGATTATGTGGATTAGTTAACTACACTATA
Source organism: Ambrosia trifida (assembly GCA_028751855.1). Classification (NCBI taxonomy): domain Eukaryota; kingdom Viridiplantae; phylum Streptophyta; class Magnoliopsida; order Asterales; family Asteraceae; genus Ambrosia; species Ambrosia trifida. The sequence goes on from CM054122.1 coordinate 137,922,063, forward strand.
TATTTCATAAGTATGTTATGGATAATAGTTGTCTATGTTAATGTTAATTGGTTGTTTAGGAAGTAAGATAGTAAACATAGTGTATAATGGTTTTTTTTTTAAAAAAAAACTTTAAAATTTAAAGATAATGTTGTTTGTTTTTAGTAAATTGTTTGACTTTTTTAAAATTTTATATTAATCTATTATTTATACCATTTTCTTAATTATGGAAATCTGTTTTATAAACGTATTTTAGGTTACTAAATGGTTTGAGTTTTTTAAAAATCATATTAATTTCTTATTAATGCCAAATTTTAAAATTAAAAAAGTCAAAGGTCACATACTTTTTCACCGTTTACTGCTTATGTAGTAAACTGTGTATTTTTTGGGATGTTATGTCTTTAAACCCGAATATCCTGTTATGGTTTGTATAGATATGATCATGAATCATGAGATATTCCTAGGAGTAGTCTAATATTGTAATTGTTAATGCAAGGATTTGTAAAGTATGTTAACCATCTTTCAACCTTATAGTATTATAGTAAGTTACAATTATTTAGGTCAAATGGAAAAATTTTACTACAACGATTTTTTCTATATTAATGTTTAGTAATTAGTAATTATGTTTTAGATTTTTGGTTTTATATATGAAGTCTTCATAAAAGTTCAAATAGAAACAATTTTTTAAGTTATGAAAATATACATTTTTTGAATTTATTAATACGCCTCCTTATTGATGTACAATTTAGTTAACTTTTAATTTAGTCAAGTCAAATATTAAATTTGGTCAACTTTTAAATTAAGTAAAAATTTTTAAATTTTTAACTTTCTAAATCAAGGTGTGTCCAAGCTTTCTAATGTTGTTAAGGTTAATGGTAATTAGTGGGTTTATTGGTGGTGGTTTCTAGATTTAGATTTGACTTTTTATTAAATTTGGTTGATTTCTAATGGTTTTAATTTGACTCAAATTTTGGTAAATTTCAACACAATAATATCAAATGGTTTTCATTTAAAAAATTCAAAACATATTCGTTTTTTTTTTTTTTTTTTTTTTTGCAACCTTTGATTTCTTATTAAATGTAAATGTCTTAGATTTTTTCACGTTTAACACAAAATTCCATTATTATTAAAAATGATACAAATTTAACAATTATATTAAAGCTAAATTTTGTATACTTAACCAATTCGTTTTATACCTAAAATCTAATTTTTAAAAACAAACACTTTACAATTCTTTCAACTAAATTTAAATAAAGATGAAACTTAAATTTGCTAAATTAAAGTTTAAAAAAATAACCAATTAAACAATTCTTTGTTAAATTTGAAACCTTTAAAAAGTTAGATTACGTTTATTTTAGGTATTTTGAAACCTTTATATTAGATAGGTTTAGATTTTAATGTGGTATATAGATTTAAATAAAATAAATTGTTTTTTTTTAATTTTAGCAACATTTAAATCTAAATTAATTCTGGTTTCCATTTTATAATTTCCTTTTTAATATTATTAATTTCTTAACATAAATAAATCTGGCAATTTAGAACTTTATATACAGATTTTGTTTTGTAAACTATAGTGTAATTCCTTCAACTCTGTCAGGTATGTTTATCAAATTTTACATAATCATTCAGTTATTTTTTTATTCATGTAATGTTGTATTACTTACATTCTATTAAATTGCAGCTTTATGGATCCGAACAATATTACGTTTTTTAATTACATCAATTGGAGGATGTCTCAATATACAATCAAAGTTAAGGTGCTTAGGATCTGGAAGCGACTAAACCGCAAGAATCTTGCAGAAATTCTTTGTCTACATATGTTTCTTATGGATTTACAGGTTAGTGTTTAAGGTATTGATTTTTTAATTTATGTTATTAACATGTTATTGTTACTAATAATTCTGAATAACTTTATTTTGTGTTGCTTTAATAGATTGTTTCATTTTAACCAATATTATTTTTATATGCAGAGGGATCAATAAACTTATTGTTAATAACCCTAACAATTGTTAGTACACATAAAGTACACGTATTGTTAATAACAATAACCAATAACTTTTTTAGTTTATAATTAATATTTCAAATTTTAAATTCATATATTAACAACCGCCACTTTTTAAGCTTGTTGCAGAAACAAGTCTTTTCATCTGCTCATACAATTAATAGGGAATATTAATTATTATCAGTGTTGAAAATCTATGTTGTCCCTTCAGTTCTTTACACGCGTTTTAACATATGTATATAATCATAATCATAATCACTAAACATAAATCACAACTCTACTTTCTTCAAAATAAACACACATAAGTTCTAAAAAAAAAAAGATATTAAGCAATGGAAAAGGTTGTGAGTTGGAGGTTCTGCAGTATCAAGCGTAGATATTTGGTGAACATGAGTGACAATTCATGTTTAGTTTTTGGTTCAAGAAAAGCTGTTATGCAAATGGGAGCAGAGTTTCAAAGAGAAATGTATGACTTTGGAAGAACAATGAGGTTGCTAAGCATTGAAGAAAGGAGACTGATTGGGAAGTTGGAAGACATCTTTCAAGTGGATGAGTTTGATGAACTTTTGGAGGTATTTCCTGTCTACAGTTGGTTTTTTGTTGAAAATCTAAATATTGCAAGTGTGCAGTTTACCGATGGGTCACATCGGTTGATGTCAAGAGATGAACTTGATAACTGCAACGACTATGACTTGCTGGTGGAACTCGATAAGGTAGGCATGTCTAACAGCAGTAGAAGCTTAGCGATGGTGAACCTGGAACAAATGATTCGCCTAAAAATCATGAATCTGAAGGAGGAAGCGACAATGGTGGAAGCAGAGGAGTTATCCGATTCTGAAATGGATGATGATGAAGAAGCTGATTAAGTATAGTATGTTTTATATGAACTTAAAATACTTTTGGTTGATATGTAATGAATATGTTATGATGCAGTTTATTAACAACTTTAGTAAAAGTTGAAATTTTGATGTATAATTATTATAACAACCTTAATCAGTTATGTTTAATAATCTATTGGTTTTGTTATTAGGTTAATATTTTTCATTACTTTTATTTGAACTTGGCTTTAGGTTGTAAATAGAGTGTTCCAATAATTCTTGATTATAGTAGTAAATATGCGTTGCTTTAAGTGGTAAGAATAGAATTTAGAAAACTTATGAATAGATTTAAAGTTCATAGTGAAAGTTATGAATTGCAAGGCTATGATATGTACAATACATAAGTAAAATATCAATATTGATTTGAATAATTGTTATTAGATGAGTAACTTTTAAAAGTTTATAAAAAGCTAGGTTATAGTCACGCGTGTACACACGTTGTATACCCCACAAAATTTACTGGTGAAGAGGGTGCTACTGGCCTCCTCCAATGGTTTGAAAGCATGGAGAGCACCTTTGTGAACAGCGAGTGTCTTGATGAACTCCGCGTTTGCTATGCTACTAGTGTCCTTCAAAAGGGGGCGCTAACCTGGTGGAATGGCGAAAAGCGCAACCGAGGAGCTGATGTTGCTTTATCTTTATCTTGGGCTGAAGTTAAGGAACTCATGATCGCCAAATTCTTCCCTAGGAACGAAATCAGGAAACTGGAGGATGAGTTTCGTGAACTCAAACAAGACAGTGGTGAGAATCTTGCGTATAATACTCGATATCATGAACTTAGCATACTGGTTCCACACATGGTCACCCCGATCTCTCGAGCAATCGAGAAGTATATCGAGGGATTACCTGACCTGATTCAAGACATAGTCACTGGAAGCGAATCCACTACGGTGGAAGAAGCCATCCAGCTTGTAGCCACTTTAACAGACAAACACGTAAGGAAAGGAAACTTGGTTAGGAAGGGCACCAAGACGTCTGCTGAGAAAACCACCCATGTTGTTGAACAATCTAAGACTATTTTAGCAAAGGCCGCCACTACTGCTTCGAACTCTAAGAAACGAATGGGCGATAATCAGAACCATGCTGTTGTGGATCCTGTGACTCAGCCTACCTATCAAGAAAGCCTACACGGGAATCCATCCTCAATGCAACACTTGCAAGTATCATCACCCTGCAAATCTTCCATGTCGTCAATGCACTAGATGTGGAAGGTTTGGACACTCGTCACCACTTGTCGTGTAATGGATAGGGCACAGGATAATCATCAAACAGCTGCCCAGGAACCGCTACCGATTACTAACGGTCGGGCATGTTATCATTGTGGAGACCCTAACCACATGCGACCTCGATGCTCTAAATTGAATAATGTAAACCTGGTGGCACATGGACGAGCTTTCAATATCAATATCAACGAAGCAAACGGACAGGATGACGTTAATCCCATTGGTTAAGCCATGGATGGAATCTTCCTAAGACTCGAGAATCCAATACATGTGTTTTCATTTTCTTGCTCCTATTATCATATTGTACCCAATTTTGTCGCACTCAGTAGCATATAACATCTGGAAATTTCCTTGCATGCTTTTATGTACAAACACAGATTGGAAATTTATCATATTTGGTTATGTTTATTTTAATCGTAGAAGTTTAAAGACTCTACCTTACATTTATTGAGACATTTGGACTTGATTTCCATGTAATCAAACTACTAAAAACTTGATACTTGATCTTACAGAGCTTTTCTAAAAACATCATTGTTTGTCATATGAAACTTGATTTTTCCCTTAATTTGACTATCCATTGAACATTTAATTATTCATGATACTCGTAAACTATTTCTATAGGCCACTAAGATAACACTTACACTTAATGGTTGTAGTACTTACAAACTTGCTTGCGTGTGTGTATTATCCACGCAACTCAGATAAACATTTCATTTAAAGGGCTCCTCAGACGAGTGGTAGCCCATACTTAAATACTGTTATGCTTACAAGTAGTTGCAAACCAATGTAATTGACCTCATTATTACATAATTTCATTTCATTGATAACGTCTCATTGCAACCCAACGTGTTTGTTGTGTCATATTCTTGTGAAATTTATTTGCGTTAATGTGTTGTTAGAATAGGATCATAGAAGGACACAAAACCCTAATGTAAGGTAAATTGATGATTCCGGTCCGGAACGAAATCATGAATTTACAGGTACGTTAGGGTAGTGTGAAATTCTATTAGAGTTTTTGGTAGGCGTCCAGTACGTTTTCAAGGTATCAAAGGTGTGGTGGGTTAGTTGCAGTACACCCTATATATAAACACTAATGATGCATTGAAAGTGAGACTGGAAGTCGAACCAGGAACAAACCCTACTGACTTGACGTTCATTTGTCCTCTCTATAGTCAATCAATTCATACATTTATTTTAAAATTTCTAAGCGTAGTGTTTTACTAGATTCTTATTCTCCTTATTATTTGAGGCGAACCTAATCCAATCCTTAACTCACACCAATCAAACCTCTTATCCAAATCATTCGAATTTTCCAAATCACAGTTATCTTAATTTTTACCCAAACATTCATAACCCTATGTTTCTAATAACTTCGGGACGAAGTTTCTAAAAGTAGGGGATGCTGTGACATCCGTCACTTTTCTTTTCATTATATTTTTATTTTTGTATATAATAATAATAATAAATATTAATAATAATAATGATAATAAATAATAATACAAGCCTTATTCCCACCTAAAATACTTGAGCCCAACCAACAGCATACATACCCAAACCAAAACCCATCCTTAATACCCGTAGAAAATTCGGAGCCCACTTCTAGCCCAAACAAACGTTCAGCCCAGAAAACGGCCCAAGCCCACCTCCTCTTCTCCCTTACTACACTGTTAAAGAAAAAAAAATGTGTTGCTAAGCAGACTCGAACCCGGGCTTCAAGCCGGTTCAAGTCTTACACACACACGACAGACCACAGACCACAAGCCCTGTTTTGTTATTTGTGTAATTCAAAAGATATTTAAACACAAACCCAAACCACCTCCCTTCTTCTTGATGTGCTCGACATCACTGCAGACACGAGAAACAGCCATTTTAGGCAACCTGGACCAAAATTTAAGCATGGTCATTAATCCACAATCAATTTCGCCCGGATCTACACCCTATTTACGCAATTATAGCTCGAGGTTGACCAATCCAAATGAAAATCACGCGTCTATGTCATCAATAGGTCAAAACCTTCCATCGTGCAATCCGAACCCTTCCCTATAAATTGGACCTTTAATCTCAGCCTAAACTCGCCGAAATCTCTTTCCCTCTCCCTATTTTCTGTATTCAACCATCATACGAAGCTTCTTGTTCATGGTTGACTTTACCGTTGACTAATCATAATCACACGAATTGTTCTTGTAAGTTCAATATTTTTGATGGGTTAGGGACGGTTGGGTGTGGGGATTAAAAGCCCTAAACTTTTAACCGTAATCGTATGTGCTTGTTGGGTCAATTGGATCGATGTTCATACTAGGGCTCGATAGCTTATCATTTGGGGAAGAAGACTATTTTCGTAATCATTTATAACTATTGCAAAACAAAAATTATCACCAACTGATCACACAGATCAGTTGGTAACACATGTTGCTGAAAACGTTGAACCGGCCTATGGCCAAGGTTCGAGTCCCCCCACAAACAATTTTTTTTGTGTTATTCTTTTATACTTATATTTTCTTTATTCTTTTAAAAATCATTTTAAAATACTAAAACTATTTTATAGATTCTACAAAATTTATTTTATGTTATTCCAAGGATAAACTTTGCTGTCCAATTTTTAGTTTTTCAAAAATAATTTATTTAATATATATTATAAATATTACAAGTTTATTCGTTTAAAATTATAAAATTCTATAAAAATATCAAAATGATCTTATAAATTTTCACAAAAATTATTCTGAGTTTATATAACATTAAACTTTTCTGAAATAATTTTTATTTCAGAAAAATTGTTTATTTAATATTTTTAATCAATTTTTGTTAGTTTTAATCATAAATAAATCATAATAAATTCATTTTTCAATATTTTTGTACCAAAATTTTACATAAATTATTTCTATTCATTTGGAACAGAAATACAATTTTTTAATTTAAAAATTCTTTAATTTTAATATTTTTTAAATATTAAAGTTACATTTTGACAATTTGAAATAAATAGATTTAATATTCTATTTATAAGAAAATAATTTTATAAAAATTATTTTCACACTTCAAACTTCATATTGCGACCATTCTTGATTTAAAATATACAAAAAGACTTTTGTTTAGTTATTTATCAAATTTCTCTTAAAACCTTTAATTTATTAATCAAACGAATACTTATTCCCAATTCGAGACCCTAGAAAATACTTATAGACTAGATAGACTTAGACTTATTTGTTACCTTATACATAGGGTGATACTTGACAACATTGGATTACACTTGTTCAATTCCACAAGACTTACCACCTTGCTAAGGTGAGTATTACTTATCCCTTTTTTCGCTTTTATAACTTTTGGGGTGATTCATGCACAAGTATACAAAACTTTCATATTCATTTACACATACATTTTTATTCATTTACAATTCATATACGTGTCTTGTTTATCTTTGTGCTAATGTTTGAACATGAACGTAGCTTACATACAAAATCATACATCTAGACTTAACTTATGTTATGGTGCTCTTTACATATAGACGTAACTTATGTTACGGTGCTCATTTAGACATAACTTCCACAAGACTTGACACGTGTTGAGGTGCTCATTATCAATTTCAACTTATCAACTTTACATATGATCTTTGTCTTGTTTGGTTACTTGCGTGTTTACATAATGCTTTGGTGATGCTAGACACATGAATTGTACTACTTTTCAAACTTATACTATATGTACAAAGCTAAGTAGTACTAACCAACATCATATGTTGACAAAATTATTTTCGTGCATGTTTCAGGATAAGCTGCTTGACGCTTCACATAGGACTTTGGACTTAGATTAAATCAATCAATTATCTTCATTTTTTTTGTTGTCTTGTATTTAATTTTCACATGTTGTAAAACAATATTCAATAATCAAATATTTACATTTTAGTACCATGAGCTTTTGAACAATCGTCACTACGTGGCACCTCGATGATTCCGCCATCGGTTGGGGTGTTACAATTCTCTATCTCCCTCCTACTTCTTATCCCTACTTTAATCCCTACAAGAAGATTGCTCTCCATCACTGGATCTACTCTTAGACTAATAGGACAAAATCCTCAGGTTTAGCCTGAACCACCTTGAGATCTCGTCGAAGTTCTAGATTTTAATAATGAACACGTGCAATCTGGAAGGGTGAACGCCTGTATTCTGAGTTTTCTGTCTAGGCTGGCATTGCGCATATATCCCAATCACACGAGGGACCCGGATGCCTACTTGGGAATTCTCGGGATGAGTGTTCACTTATAGGCTAAAGCATGTCTTCACTATGTTATTAGAATCTAGAATCTTTGATAAGTCAACGTTTTCGTTTATTCGTTTTAATTAATGGATAAATGATTACATTCCTTTATTACCTCATTAATTTTTTGTCTCATTGAACCTTCATTGTGTCTCTTACAGATCATGCCTCCACATCGCAGCACTCGCCTTAACAGTGGTGACAATCATGATGAAGGGAACAGCAACCACAACCACAACCACAACCACGACACTAACCACAACAATGGAAGTGATGCCCAACTGGCTGCGATCATTTCCCAACAAATGGCGCAACAAATAGCAACTCTGGTTCCTAATTTGTTGGCTCAAGTCATCCAAATGAATGGTAACGGCAATGGAAATGGAAATGGTAATGGGAATCACAATGGGAACGGAAATGGAAACGGGAATGGTCACCCAGTCTGCACCCTCAAACACTTTAATACCTGCAATCCTCCTAAGTTTAATGGGGATGAAGGAGCTACTGGTCTCCTACAATGGTTCGAGAGTATTGAGAATACCTTCATTAATAGTGAGTGTCCCGATAACCTTAAGGTTCGTTATGCTATGAGTGTTCTTCAAAAACGAGCACTCACGTGGTGGAATGAGGAAAAGCGTACCCGTGGAGCTGAAGTCGCACTAGCCTTAACTTGGGAACAAACTAAAGACGTTATGAAGGCAGAGTTCTGCCCTCGTAATGAAATCAAAAGGTTAGAAGATGAGTTTCATGATCTTGCCTAGGACAGTGGAGAAAACCTTGCCTACAACACTCGTTTTCACGAATTTAGTCTACTGCTACCACACAAGGTCACCCCCTTGCCTATTGCGATCAAAACATACATTGGTGGTTACCCATGCAGATTCAGGACACGGTGTGGGGAAGGAACCCTGCTACTCTCGAGGAAGCAAAGCGTTTGGCGGCCACCCTAACAGATAACCATGTGAAGGCAGGGACCCTGACTCGGAAAGGGGAAAAGAAAACTGTTGCGAAGGATACTCCCCAACCTGCTGTTGAAATTAAAACTGAGTCCTCAACCAATGGAAGGCGCAAGGCCAGGAATTTCGCAATAGATACCACTCCTCCACCCAACAAGAAACAGTATATCGGGAACCAACCTATGTGTGACACCTGTCAGTATCACCACCCAACCCAAGTGCCCTGTCGTCAGTGTACCAATTGCCAAAGGTATGGGCATTTTGCGAATGTTTGTCGAATTCCTGCTGTAAATGACCTTGCTGCTCCAAATAATCCTGCTAGGGACCCTCCAGCTACTTAACAGCTAGCCCCACCATTTGGATGTTATTTGTTTTCTAAAAATTCTATGTATTGACACTTATTGATCCAAGTATCGAAATTTTTGTCTTTTACATTAGAGTCATTTATCTAGTATGATCATAACACTTGGATGCATGCTTGTTTGAATGTGAGCTAATTGCTATATCAATATCTAAATCTATACGACTACAACTCACATACTATGCTTGCTTACATAAACATACTATCAATTTGCAATAAATGCTACATCTAATCAAACAACCGATAGAGGATGAAGTACTTGCTCAACAGTTAGTTGAGTATCAAATAACCTACTCAACGATTGGTAGAGGTCATCATGCCTTTTCAACAGTCGGGAGATGCCCTACAACCTGCTCAACGACTGGTGAAGGCTATCAAACCTGCTCAACAATCGATAGAGGTTCCTACTCACTAACTAGTAGGAGTCTTTTTCCTGCTCAACAGTTGGACTCATTAATACAAAGGTTCAACCACAGGATTATTTTACCTACATGTGTGTTAGAGTCATAGAAGGACACAAAACTCTAATGTAAGGTAAATTGGTGATTGCGGTCCGGAACGTAATCACGAATTTACAGGTACGTTAAAGTAGTGTGAAATTCTATCAAGGTTTTCGGTAAATAACCAATTATAAACTCTAGTTACCTGGTAGTTCATTTAGTCTTTCTATAGTCTATCAACTCATGCATTTCTTTTAGGATTCCTAAAACTTAAGATTCTTATTCTCCTTGCGATTTCAAGACACACCTAATCCTACCCTTAAAGCTCACAAATAACAAATCTCTTATCCAAATTATTCGAAACAGATTATTCCATTCATGTCGTGCCTTAACACAAATTTTTCCAGACCACACTTGTCCTAATTTCTACCCAATCACCTTCAACCCTGTGTTTTCAATAAACTTCGGGACGAAGTTTCCAAAAGTAGGGGAGACTGTAACATCGCAAAATTTTTCCCCAAATTTTAATACATAAAAGCCCTTATTTTATACATCTTTATCATTAATTTTATACAAATACGCCTAAGTCTTTATTTTCCTAACACAAAACTTATATATATGAATGTATAAATAATAATAATAATAATAATAATAATAATAATAATAATAATAATAATAATAATAATCAGATTTTTTTTAAGAATATTGTCATTTTTTTTTATAACCAAACTTATACACCTATCTTAACCCATTAACATAACCCAACCAAGCCCACAATCAAAACCCAATACTTAAATCTAATACCCCTTTATTTTTTTGAAGCCCAAGCCCAGCCCAAGGAAAACCCGGCCCACTACTCCCTTTCCCTCTCTCTGCACAACAAAAATAATAATAAGCCTACCAGACTCGAACCCGAGTCTGGAGGCGGTCCGCACGTAACCCACATACACACAACCATTTGAGCCATGAGCCTTTCCTGATGAAATCCCAACACACAATATTTGTAAACCCACTAAACCCCTTATCCTTCTTCTTCCTTGTTCGCTGCTGGAAAACCGGAGAAACAAATCCGGTAAGTCCTGGATTTTTCGGCGACTTACCATAACCCCTAACACGCGCCTTCCTTCAATTAATCTTGACCCGTACGTTTACAGCTCATCATGGACACACTCTGGATAATTATTAGGCCACAATCATCGCTGAGTCAACGAAGCAATAAATCCGGTCTTAAAGCCAAGTTTCCAATTCAATGTGTTGATGCGTTTTGTATATATATATAACCCATGAACGAACTCGGAATCACAATACAAACCTATTCCCACTCAAAATTCCACCAAAGAAACCGCAGTTTGGTCACCTTGAGACTCGCCGGCGTGCACAGTCCGGCCACCCTCCCCTGTCTTCGTTCGAGCCTAAATATTGTAAGTCCTATGCCGTTTCGTTTGTTATTATCCAATGTACAAAAGCCCCATGATTATTTGGATTAACAGAACCTTAAACGGGTTCAATTATATTCAAATGGAAACTAGGGTTCTTAGGGTTTTGTTTGGGGAAGATGAAGTTGGCGCGTATCTATTTAAAAACGATTTGAAACAGGTTCTAAAACAAAACTGATGGTAGACCAGTTGGTGTAATGGCGTGTGTATAAGAACCAGACTCGGGTATGAACCCGGGTTCGAGTCCCACACACTGCATTTTTCGTTTTTCTTTCTTTTTCTTTTATTTAAATATTTAGACATATATATTTTAGTATACAAGTTTTACATTACGTTTAAAAATACCAAACAAGGTTTATAAATTCTATAAAATTATTTTATGTTGTGCTAATGATGAAGTTTATCATACTATTTTTAGTTTTTCAAAAATCTTTTATTTATTATATATAATAAATATTACAAATTTATTCAATTATAATTATAAAATTCTAAAAATATATCAAAACGACTTTATAAAATTCCACAAAAATTATTCTAAGTTTATAAAACATTAAACATTCCAGAAATGATTTTTATTTCTGAAAAATTATTTATTTAATATTTTTAATCGATTTTTTTTATTTTAATCATAAATAAATCATAATAAATTCATTTTTCATTATTTTAACATCAAAATTTCACATAAATTATTATTAATCATTTAGATCAGAAATATAAATTTTTGATTCGAAATTTATAATTTTTAATATTTTTAAATATTAAGTCTATATTTTGTCAAATAAGTATTTATATATAAATATTCATTAATTATAAAAATAATTTTATAAAAATTATTTTCACATTTATTACATTATAATTCAACTACTCGTAGTTAATATTGGTCAGAAATATTTTTTATTAATTATTTATTTATTTATTTAAGTTATTAACAATTATTCAAATTTAAATCAATTATTAATCCCCAAATTAGGAACCCTAGCACATTTTAGACTAGAAAACTTAGACTTATTAAGTTTTCCCCAACACTTATTTATTACCTTGAAATAGGGTGATATTTGGATACACGAGCTACATTTACTTATAACAAGGGTCTCTATTCTAACACTAAGGTGAGTTTACATAGCCCCTTTTCCATTCACTATTTTTGGGGTGAAACATGTTACAACATTCAATTTACAATTCAATCATAAGTGTCTATGTGTTATTCTATGTTACATTATGTCTTAAACATTACTAGGGTAAGCACATTATTCTAGCATAATCATTAACATTGATCAGCCGACGGTATACAATGATAGATCTATTGGACTGACAATCCCACCCGGATACGTGTACCTCCTACATAGGTAGCGTGGGTGATTGTTATCGAATTCATAACATAATCGAGTGAACCATGAGCATATGGGATGGACCACAATATTCTAGTCACAAGGTTTGATTATGCACTCGATTTACCTGATAGTATGTTTTCACATATGGACTAGATTTGCCATGACACTTGAATTGTACAAGTTTTTATTCAATTATCAAACCTATGTAATTCTCACCAACTTTTGTTGACCCAAAATATTTTCAAACTTAACATGTTTCAGGTTATAGATTGCTTGAAGATTAGAATTAATGCTTGAAGATGTGTATTTAGTATTATTCATTTTGATGTACAAATTCTTGTAGAACAATTGTATGTAATGTAATTAAATCAATTATTGAAATTTATTATTTACCATGAGCTACTGAACAATCATTAATACGTGACATCCCGATGTTTCCGCCATCGGTTGGGGTGTTACAGATTGGTATCAGAGCCATGGTTATACGGAATTAGGTTATTAGAAAAATAATCTAGTCTATAACCATAGGATTATAACCAGTAATTGCTCTTTTTACTTGCTATTCTTGTGACATCCGTCACTTTTCTTTTCATTATATTTTTATTTTTGTATATAATAATAATAATAATAATAATAATAATAATAATAATAATAAATATTAATAATAATGATAATAAATAATAATACAAGCCTTATTCCCACCTAAAATACTTGAGCCCAACCAACACCATACATACCCAAACCAAAACCCATCCTTAATACCCTTAGAAAATTCGGAGCCCACTTCTAGCCCAGACAAACGTTCAGCCCAGAAAATGGCCCAAGCCCACCTCCTCTTCTCCCTTACTACACTGTTAAAGAAAAAAAAATGTGTTGCTAAGCAGATTCGAACCCGGGCTTCAAGCCGGTTCAAGTCTTACACACACGACAGACCACCAGACCACAAGCCCTGTTTTGTTATTTTTGTAATTCAAAAGATATTTAAACACAAACCCAAACCACCTCCCTTCTTCTTGATGTGCTCGACATCACTGCAGACACGAGAAACAGCCATTTTAGGCAACCTGGACCAAAATTTAAGCATGCTCATTAATCCAAAATCAATTTCGCCCCAAATCTACACCCTATTTACGCAATTATAGCTCGAGGTTGACCAATCCAAACGAAAATCACGCGTCTATGTCATCAATGGGTCAAAACCTTCCATCGTGCAATCCGAACCCTTCCCTATGAATTGGACCTTTAATCTCAGCCTAAACTCGCCGAAATCTCTTTCTCTATCCCTATTTTCTGTATTCAACCATCATACGAAGCTTCTTGTTCATGGTTGACTTTACTGTTGACTAATCATAATCACACGAATTGTTCTTGTAAGTTCAATATTTTTGATGGGTTAGGGAGGGTTGGGTGTGGGGATTAAAAGCCCTAAACTTTTAACCGTAATCGTATGTGCTTGTTGGGTCAATTGGATCGATGTTCATACTAGTGCTCGATAGCTTAACATTTGGGGAAGAAGACTATTTTCGTAATAATTTATAATTATTGCAAAACAAAAATTATCACCAACTGATCACACAGATCAGTTGGTAACACATGTTGCTGAAAACGTTGAACCGGCCTATGGCCAAGGTTCGAGTCCCCCCATAAACAATTTTTTTTGTGTTATTCTTTTATACTTATATTTTCTTTATTCTTTTAAAAATCATTTTAAAATACTAAAACTATTTTATAAATTCTACAAAATTTATTTTATGTTATTCCAATGATAAACTTTGCTGTCCAATTTTTAGTTTTTCAAAAATAATTTATTTAATATATATTATAAATACTACAATTTTATTCATTTAAAATTATAAAATTCTATAAAAATATCAAAATGATCTTATAAATTTTCACAAAAATTATTCTGAGTTTATATAACATTAAACTTTTCTGAAATAATTTTTATTTCAGAAAAATCGTTTATTTAATATTTTTAATCAATTTTTGTTAGTTTTAATCCTAAATAAATCATAATAAAATCATTGTTCAATATTTTTGTACCAAAATTTTACATCAAAATTTCACATAAATTATTATTAATCATTTAGATCAGAAATATAAATTTTTGATTCGAAATTTATAATTTTTAATATTTTTAAATATTAAGTCTATATTTTGTCAAATAAGTATTTATATATAAATATTCATTAATTACGAAAATAATTTTATAAAAATTATTTTCACATTTATTACATTATAATTCAACTACTCGTAGTTAATATTGGTCAGAAATATTTTTTATTATTTATTTATTTATTTAAGTTATTAACAATTATTCAAATTTAAATCAATTATTAATCCCCAAATTAGGAACCCTAGCACATTTTAGACTAGAAAACTTAGACTTATTAAGTTTTCCCCAACACTTATTTATTACCTTGAAATAGGGTGATATTTGGGTACACGAGCCACATTTACTTATAACAAGGGTCTCTATTCTATCACTAAGGTGAGTTTACATAGCCCCTTTTCCATTCACTATTTTTGGGGTGAAACATGTTACAACATTCAATTTACAATTCAATCATAATTGTCTATGTGTTATTCTATGTTGCATTATGTCTTAAACATTACTAGGGTAAGCACATTATTCTAGCATAATCATTAACATTGATCAGCCGACGGTATACAATGATAGATCTATTGGACTGACAATCCCACCCGGATACGTGTACCTCCTACATAGGTAGCGTGGGTGATTGTTATCGAATTCATAACATAATCGAGTGAACCATGAGCATATGGGATGGACCACAATATTCTAGTCACAAGGTTTGATTATGCACTCGATTTACCTGATAGTATGTTTTCACATATGGACTAGATTTGCCATGATACTTGAATTGTACAAGTTTTTATTCAATTATCAAACCTATGAAATTCTCACCAACTTTTGTTGACCCAAAATATTTTCAAACCTAACATGTTTCAGGTTATAGATTGCATGAAGATTAGAGTTAATGCTTCAAGATGTGTATTTAGTATTATTCATTTTGATGTACCAATTCTTGTAGAACAATTGTATGTAATGTAATTAAATCAATTATTGAAATTTATTATTTATCGTGAGCTACTGAACAATCATCAATACGTGACATCCCGATGTTTCCGCCATCGGTTGGGGTGTTACAACCAAGAACTTGGGAATTTAAACTAATAGTGACCTTTCCATGCCCATGTAAAACTTCATTACCATAATTGTCTAACTTTGGTACTAATACTAAATTCCGAGTAATTTTTGGTACATATAATGTATCATAAAGTTTAATACAATGACCAGTTTTCATAATAAGTTGCATGGTTCTTACGGCCTCAACTTCAAGTTCTTCCACTCCTCCCGTTCTAAGTGTTCTTTAGTCTCTTTCCAGCTTCCGGATTGTAAGTGTAAATGCACAATTGTGTCTATCGCTTTCGGATTCACATAAAAAAGATGAAGATTTCAAGTTTTGGTATGTTATAATGTTGATTCGACCAACTGAAGGGTCGAATGGATTTCCAAGAGGTCGAATGGAAGATTTTGATAAGCTTTATCGTTGGTTCGATATAACGAGATGGATATGGGGATATTCACTTGAACTTACTGAGATTCTATTGGTTAATCTCATAGTTGCTTTTTTTGGGAAGAAGACAGTATATAAGTTTGCAATGGGTAAGGGTGGATGGGATGGTGGATGATAGAATCACACTATCACACTAACACACCTAATAATATGGTGCCACCTCATTTTTACCGAACTTCATCACATTCATCACTAATTGCATGGGGTAATGGTGTTAGCATTTCATCACACCCAATAATATTGTGCCACCCATCAGCCCATATAAAAAGAGAGAGATGGGACAGCCAGCCAGCTACCTTTTGCAGTGTGATGGCCATCACAATGTGAAGCTATCATGGTTGTGATACAATAGAGGGGGCGGTGCTCGCGGGCATCACAGCCATCACGGGGTGGCCATCACGGACCACCCCGTCCACCCTAAGATCAAGTCGATAGTCTGTCTCATTTTGATATACATGGAACTACTTTGATGAGAAAATTGTGAATGTGATAAAGATGATAATTATGTTTAAAGCAATAACATAGTCATACTATTGTAACAATCCTCTATTAGTAGTATTAATCTAGGTAAAGGTAGTCATTCAAGAATATGATATTATTAGGTAAATAGGATTATAAAGAAAGCACTGGTATAAAACTGATGACACATAGCTACTAATCAGGCAATCCTAATCTTCAAGATAATTCTTGGCTATATCTGTTTGGGCAAAGCTTTAGCCTTCTTAATCATTGTGGTTTTCATTTTCAAATGAAGTTTCATGATCTTTCAAAATGGTGAATAAAGGTTCTAGTCCATAGTTGTTATTGCCCCTGGCTTGCAGGATATCTTTGCTTTTGCCAATTGTTATTTATTTATACACCTCATTGTCGGTCACCCCTCTATTGCCAAATCGTGTTATTGAGGGAGTTGGCCAAGAGGAGCCCGCGTTCTAGATGTGCATGTATTGATAATCAGGGGACTTAATGCAGCCATTGCAAAAATACATTTGTATTATGCATCTTGGCAAGGCATTGGATGTTGTTTTAGTTTGCTCCCTATTTTCAGGCTATAATGATAAATTTTTTAAGTGCTACAAAACAAGTTGTGATGGTCATATGATTGGCAACCAAATTTGTATTTTGTATCTGAGCCTCATCAATCATACTATAATTCCCAACTTTGCTATGCGAGTGCAAAGTCACTATTTCAATTTGTACAAGCTTTTTCAAGTTTTTGTACAAGCCTTATATGCAGGCTTTTCTCTTATGTAGCCACATTAGCTCTTTCTTTCCACGTTTCTAAAATCCATTAGCATAGCTACTCCTAGAGAGAGAAACAAAATGGAAGAAGATGGTGAACACGGTGGTTGTTGATGGTGACTTTGTTTGAGTTATTGTCTTATACGACTGATTTATGGTTGCAATATCCATATCGTTGTTGTTGCGGCTCAGGTATCTTCATTCTTATCTAAGTTTTTTATTTGTTTCGACGTTTGTCGTGATGTCCATGTGAGTTTTTCCATTGTGATTGATGAATTTTGCTTAGATGTAATAATTACGAATTGGCTCACATGCCCAACTTGGTAATTGTAGTTTAGGTAGCATATATTACTGGTGGTTTTGTGCTTTGGATTTGTTTGCCTATGGAGGAGTACTTTTCTCCTCGTGAACCCAATTTATAGCATCCGTACTTCGTGTGTTACCATTTTGGGTAGCAGGATATCTCTGTTTTCGCCAATTTTCGCTTGTTTTTAAACTTTATTTTCGGTCACCCCGGTATTCCCAAATTGTGTTATCATGGGAGCTGGCAGAGAGTAGGCTGAGATTTAGACGAGATGCATTAGTATTCTTTATCTTGGCAAGGCATTGGAAGTTGTTTTAGTTTCCTCCATATTTAGAGGCTATGGTATGTGTAATAAAGTATGTGTATTAAAGGTGATCTCAATAGAAGGAGTTGATTGCAATGGAAGAACATAATTGTGTAACACAAACTAACTAATAGCTTTTAATAAGAGATTTTTTTTAAGAAAAAATAGTTTGGTGTCCTGCGTAATTCTTTCTTTGATGTTGATGTTGTTGTTGATGACAGTTAAATGTGGTTCTTGGTGACTCTATTACACTAAGGGAATAGTTAGGATATTGGTTACTTTATTATGGGCTAATGATTATTATGTTATAGTTTGGTGATGATTTTTTGAATGATTTCTTATTATTTAAGTACTTTTGTGTCCAGTGTCCACTATAAGTTGAGACAGGAGCAAAAATGCTTAGCGGTTATCACATTCAACTTGCCATTGGTTAACTGTATGAAGAGGGAACAACAGAAATCCATTGGTAACATATCTTCAATTACAGTAAATTTTGACTCTTAGTTTAGCTGGATTTTGTTAAATTTAACTGTCATGTTAATTCTTGAGAAAGAATTATATTCCTAGTGCGTTAATCCTTTTGCTAAGCATGTTTTCTTGAATAGCTTTTATCATAACCGATGTTTTGAATATAAATCTCAATTCGAATTAGAAATCTAATTTCCAATACCCTAGGCTTAGTTTGTTCTTACGATATTGATCACGTTTATAATTGTCACAAAGTTAATGCTTCTTTTTTCAGTAGAATCATATTCAACTTCAATACGGTTTATGGTAGGGGCAACCATTGTTATAGGTCTTCAACAACTTGAGTTTCCACATGGTAAGTCACTTTGCTACTAAAACTGATGCGTCACTTTCTTGGAAGTTCTAGAATGCAAATAGGAAGGGCGGGTCTTTGGTTCTTTTTACCCAAAGCATTTGACATCTAATGTTTTTATTGTATGTACTGTATTTTAACTTTTAATGTTTTTATCGTAGGTATCGCCTAACCATAAAATCAAGAGTAAAGGGACAAAATTCAAGCTTTATACTTTCATTTGCATAGCGTTGATTTTGCATGGCCCGCGACTTAATGCCAATGACATGTTACATCGCGCACTTTCGTTCAAGACCAAACATAATCATGTAAAGTTTATTTACCACTTACTATACACACAGTTTTCCTACCGCAACGCGCGACGGGGTTGTAATAACATCTTATGTAATAGCGATTTAGTAACTAAGGGTACCGCAATGTAGCGCAGGGTAGATATCTAGTTATTATTATATAAACCACACACACAACACAACATGACTGTACCTATATACAGAGAGAGAGAGAGAGAGAGAGAGAGTTGAGAGAGACAACCTGCACCACCACCATCTTCTCCGGCAACAACCTGCACCACCGCCTCTGCACCTTTTCTCTAGTGACACCATCTTCACTAGCGACAACCCGCACCACTGCCTCTGCACCATCTTCTCCGGCGACAACATGCACCATCATCTCCCTCCTCCTTCTTCTCCGATGGTAAAAAAGTTTTTTTAAGTAACTGTTACAATCCAAGAAATAATAATAAAATAATAGAAGAGAGAGAAAGAGGGGGGCGTCTTGTTCGTTCTAGGGAGGACGTTCGGGATGAGGGGCGGTGTATGAGTTCCGGACGAGCCGAGACGGGCATGGGGACATCCCTTATACCAAGCAGTTTTATGTATATTAATCAGGTACCGCCTTGGTAAAGACAATCGTCAATCCTTCAACAAAATATGAAGGGTGGTGATAATTAAACCCCTGCTTTCTATTTTCACCCCCTCAAAGCGTCTCGTTATGGTCATAGCGAGACGCTTTGGGTCATATCACGGTACCAGATTGACTGCTTTATCGGGAAAAACAAAAAACAACTTCAAAGTGCCTCTCTATGGCCATATAGAGAGGCGCTTTGTGGTAGGGGAATGAATCTCGACATTTTGGGAATAAATCTAGACATTGGGGGGGGGGGTAAAGCACCTATCTATGACCATAGAGAGGCGCTTTGACGCTTATTTTTTTTAAAAACAAATATTTTTTAATTAGATTTAAATGGTTTTACTTAATTAAAAAATATTATAATTCATTCTTAATTTTTTTTAACTTGTTTCCAATCTAAGAAAAAATAGTTTGAGGCATTTCGGTTTGTTTATTGCTCGTTTGTGGTTTTCAGAACAAACACTCGAGAATGAACAACTTTCATAAATTTATGTATGTAACACATGAAGTGTGCAATCAATTCCATGTTTTATCAAATTTCAAATTTACATCTCTAATCAATGTACTGGACTTCCGGACCTTGTTCGATGTTCTTTGGTTCGTTTAATTGCTCGTTTCAGAACAAACAGCCGAGTGTGAACAAATTTCATAAATCAATGTACGTAGCACATGAGGTGTGCAATAAATACCATGATTTATCAAATTTCAAATTTTACATCTCTAATCGATATACTGGAATTCCGGACCTTTTTTGACGTGTTTTGGTTCGTTTATTATAAATTTATAATCATAAACATAGCGGTTAATGATAAACTATTTATTAAGACTATTAAACAAGATTTAAGCAGTAAACTCCTCACAATCATAATAAAACAACAAAAAGTTCACCCGTAAAAAACCGATAAAAAGCGGATTTAAACTTATTTTCACACCCGCGATGTGTAAACAGTGAAAATGTGAAATAAAATTGATCGTACACATTGTTGATGAAAATATCAACTTTCAAAATGATTATAATATAACGAAATACGTACATGAACAGACATAAAAATGAAAACTAGATAAGAAATCCGTGAAAAATCATGAACAAAAATAAATAATGTTACAAAGAAATACACATGCAAACAATGAGATGAGCCAATGATCTTGTAGCCCAATGGTTTACAAGAGAGGTGGTAAGGTTTATTGTAACATCACGTAATTTCCCCTAATTTTTAATTAATAATATCCCCTCATTTATTCATCCATTCTGAATTATATGATATTTTTACGTGTCCTCTTAATTAATTATAGCTAAATGATTTATTAGAAGTTAAAATAAATATAGTTTAATTAAAAATTTTGTTAAAAAAAATTATAAAATTTCCATTTTTATTCATTCTTATTCTATAACCTTATACTTATCATTCCCATGAATTTTAGACATGTCAATATTATTAATACAAAACTTTTCTCAATACCTCTTTTATTATAATTATAATAATATGGAAGTAATAAGAATGATAATAAATCAGATTTTTTTTTAGTTTATAAAATTTATCTTCCTTATATACACTTATCATGATTTAAACCATAACAAAAACCCATCTCCCAACCATTAGTCTAAGCCCAACGTGTTAAACCCAATACCCAAAGCCCAAACATTGAGCCCAGACCCGAGCTCACAACACAGGCCCAAATCCCCCTCTTCCCTTCCTTCCCTGTTGTGCGTGATGGCCATAAGGACCCGACACCAAATCATGACCAATTTCAATCATGATTTGGCTGTATTTTTGGCAAGAATCCTTACAATAAAAACTATGTTTAATGACCGGTCATCAATGCGCGTAAATTCCAACTTTAATCTGCACGCAATCAACTCATAACTGACATAAACAACTCGGTTTTTGACCCACCTTAGTCAAAATATTAAAAAGCTTCCATTCAACGATTTCATTATAAAGGGAACCCAATTTCCTACTCTAAAACCACCTAAAAATAAAACCTCATCATTGAAATTCACTCTAAATCGTTCATTGGTACGTATTGAAGATTTTTTTGACTTTTCGTTTGACTACGGATTAGAGAGGTTTCGTAACTGGTATGTAATAATTCTTTGTTCCATTTTGTTAATCGGCCCTTATAATCCATTAACCCTATGGTTAATTTAGTTATAACAGCGTAATGTAATTGATTAGAAATCTAGGGTTCTTAAGACTATACTAGGGAAGATGATACCAGTTAATGACATCTTAAATATATGCACAAACGATTTCATAACAACCACCTGATCTAGATCTGGTGGTTGAGTCGTGTGATGTTAAAACAGAGGGTCATGGGTTCGATACTGAACACCCGCATTTTTTATATAAGGAATCATTTAATATCATTCAAAAAACTATATAAGAGATTCAAACTAAATTATCCTGTTCTCGGGGTCCAGACCAGTTGGTCTGGATTTGTGATTCTAAACCATCACCCGACAATTGACTCGGGTTCGAGTCCTAGCCACCACAATCTTTTTTTTTAAACCCTTATTTATATATTTAACCTAATAATCTTTTAAAAATAGTTTTTAAATACTAAAGGTGGCTTATAAATTCTATAAAAATTATTTTATGTTATTCTAATTGTAAAGATTATCATACAATTTTTAGTTTTTCAAAAAATCATTTATTTAATATATATAAAATATATTACAAGTTTATTCATTTATAAGTTAAAAATTCTATAAAAATATCTAAACGATTTTATAAAATTTCACAAAAATTATTTTAAATTTATAAATCAATAAATTTTCTAGAAATAAAATTTTATTTCAGAAAAACTTTCATTTAATATTTTTAATTAATTTTTTCTATTTTAATCATAAATAATTCATAATAAATCTGTTTTTCACTGTTTTTACATAAATTATTTTTGTTCATTTAGAACAGGAATATGAATTTTAATTTGATTATGAATTTTAATATTTTTATACATTAATACCATATTTCAAATTATTTTCACATCCACCCTTACTCAAGATTTTACAAAAGTCTTTTTATTTATTTATTTTTTTTAATTTCTTATATTTATTAGTCATTAACAATTTATCTAAATTAACCCTTACACAATCATCGTTCCCTAAATTGGAAACCCTAGAATACCCGTAGACTAAAAAACTTAGACTTATTTTATTGCTTTGAACTTAGGGTAATACTTGGAATCGTTTGTGCCACATTTAGACTATTTCAAAGGATTCAAGACTTGTGCTAAGGTGAGTTTACATAGCCCCTTTTTCTGTTTTACATTTTGGGGTGAAACATGTTTAAACATCTTATTCACTATCATTTACTCATTCTTACATTGTTAAAACTTGTTGATTCAATTTGACTGTAACAAAAAGACAGTACAATAATTAACATTGATCAAGCCGCCTGTTTAGATTATAGCGCTATAGGTCTGACAAACCCATCCCCCCACATAAATTCAGGGATGATCGATAACAGTTACACTTTTACTAACTTGCGAGTTAACTCTCAGTCGACACAAGGTTTGTGTAACACCCCAACCGATGGCGGAAACATCGAGGTGTCACGTAGTGATGATTGTTCAGTAGCTCATGGTAGTACACAAGTTTAAATAAACCTTTATTTCATTACAAAATTGAATTACATTAAAGTCTACATCAAATAATCAAACAAAGCTTCAAATATCTTCTCATGCTAGCTCTAGACTTCAAGCATCAGTATTTCCTGTTGAGTTGTAAAAATGGGGGGGGGGGGGTCAACTAGAAGTTGGTGAGAATACATAAGCCATGTCAAGCAAATAGTTTAAGTATAAAAGTTTAGCAATTCATATGTCTATCGTAAGTTTAAGTCTACATGAATAAACATGATATGTTGAATTGACATAATCAAACCTCCGACTAGTTTAGGTCCATCCCGTCATCCACGGTTCACCTTAATAATATGTTGGAACGATAACAATCACCCACGCTACCTATGTAGGAGGTACACGTATCCGGGTGGGATTGTCAATCCAATAGATCTATTATTGACTATCGCCGGCTTGGCCATAGCTAATGATTATGTAATGTTGAAACTCGTTGAAACTGTTGTTGTTGTCTAAATCATGAGGCATTAAAGTTTACAACTAGACATGCATGTAGAATTGCTTAAGTATAATGTTGCAAGTATGAAGAATTGCATAAACATGGTTACGTAAACTCACCTTAGCAAAGTATTAAGTTTCGAGAAAAAGTATAAGTGTAGCCCCAAAGTTGCCAATAACAAGAGCTTATAATCAAAACTTCAATTGTAGAAGTAATAGACTATAGAAGAAAGGTATGAGGGAAAGTTTAATCGGATTGAAACAATCGATTTAGAGGTGCAAAGTATAAAGGGTCATAGGTGGGTTTTTATACTAGTTTTGGAGTCAATTAGCCATTAAAATTGGTCAACACCATAAAGTAAGGTTTTATGATGAATTGACTATTTGACTAAGACTTTGACTGTTTGACTAAGACTTTGACTGTTTGACTAAGACTTTGACTAATCAATTTAAGGAATGTGTTAAGTTTATTTTCTTCTGAAATACTACACAAGATGATAGTTGGCTCAGTTGGTTGTCACTGTGTGTTGGTTGGCTGTGGACGCGGGTTCGAGTCCCGGTCCACACAAATCTTTTTTTGGCAATTATTTCCCTAAAACTATATTATTCTAAATTCATAATATGATTATATAAGCCCAAAAGTGACTCGAAATATTTTTAAAACGTACAAAAGTGTCGAGATACAAATAATTATTAGTTTAAGGTATTTAAAACATATATTGTTTAAAACAATACATTCTTTTTATCAAAAAAAAAATTAGGGGAAATTCGCGATGTTACAGTCTCCCCTACTTTTGGAAACTTCGTCCCGAAGTTATTAAAAACACAGGTTTGGGGTTGATTAGGTAGAAATTAAGGCAGCTGTGGTTTGGGTTAAGGAACGACATGAATTTATAGGTAATAGAATAATTTGTTTCAAATAATTTGGATAAGAGGTTTGAGATGTGAGTTTTAAGGATTGGATTAGGTTCGTCTGAAGTAGTAAGAAGCATAAGAATCTAGCAAAATACTAAACTTATGTTTTAGGAATCTTATAAGAAATGCATGAATTGATTGGCTATATGAAAACCAAATGAACTACTAAAACCTTATTAGAATTTCACACTACCTTAACGTACCTGTAAATTAATGATTACGTTCCGGACCGCAATCACCAATTTACCTTACATTAGGGTTTTGTGTCCTTCTATGACTCTAAACACACATGTAAGTAATGCAAAATAACCTTGTGATTAGGGCTGACAATTTAGACACGAACACGATAACCTGATACGAACCTACACGATTTTAACAGGTTTCGTGTTTGGCCTTAACAGGTTTCGTGTCTATAACAGGTCGACACGTTAAGACCTGTTTATTTTCATGTCGTGTTCGTGTTTACCTGTTTCGTGTTCGTGTCTTATTGTGTACGTGTCTTAACAGGTCTTGTCATGTCTTATCGTGTTTCTTATCATGTCTTGTTGTCTCTTATCGTGTCTTATTGTGTCTTGTC
The DNA here is from genome assembly GCA_028751855.1 of Ambrosia trifida. NCBI lineage: Eukaryota > Viridiplantae > Streptophyta > Magnoliopsida > Asterales > Asteraceae > Ambrosia > Ambrosia trifida. The sequence continues at coordinate 137,947,658 of CM054122.1, forward strand.
GTGTTTTATCGTGTCCTATCATGTTAACTTATTTTAGTAGGTGTTCCTCATCGTGTCTTGCCGTGTCTTATCGTGTTAACCTGTTATACACAGGTTCGTGTTCGTATTTGAAAAAAATTACACGATTAGATTTCGTGTCGTGTTCGTGTTTACAAGTTTCGTGTTCGTGTCTTAACAGGTTCGTGTCTTAACAGGTTCGTGTAACCTGTTATGCCAGCCCTACTTGTGATTGAATCGTTTACAATGTATCCAAAAATGAGTCCAACTGTTGAGTAGGAAAAAGACTTCTACCAGTCAGTGAGTAAGAACCTCTACCGATTGTTGAGCAGGTGCGATAGCCTCTACCAGTCGTTGAGCAGGTTATAGGGCCTCTACCGACTGTTGAGCAGGCATGATGACCTCTACCAATCGTTGAGTAGGTTATTTGGTACTCAACTAACTGTTGAGCAAGTACTTCATCCTCTACCAGTTGTTTGATTAAGTGTACCAATTATTTCACACATAAATTGCAAACTGATAATATGTACATATAAACATTCAAGTATCAAGCATAGCATGCGAGTTGTAATAGTGTTGTCCTAGACAAGGTTAATGACTCTAGGTGTGTCTATAGCAAATAGTTTATATTCCATGATTTCTAGTTTCAAATGTTCAAATATGGTAGATAGTCGAATCCTCATGTATAACTAAGGATTATGTTTGATGCAACACACAATCAAGTTTCAATAGTTTGGTTATCATGGGTAACTAGCTCATGTGTGAGAAGGTGAAGGATATGAATTTAGTTCTTGAGAGGATGATGAAAAATCTTGAAGCAGAATCAAGGTTGTGAGAGATAGTGAATGTGAAGATAGTTAATAAAGAGTTTATTTTATAGTACGGAGATTATGTAGCAGTGTAAATTTTGGGGTTTGGATCAAAGGTTATAATCAAGTGTATAAGAAAACATGATTGTGGTATATGCCAAATATAGTAAAAATTTGAACAAGTTGAAAATGAGTGAGTGTCGATGGAGAATTTAGAGACTAGATATTATTCCTATGGAAAAAAAAAATCTTATTTTCAAAATTGGTTTTATACATAAAGCAAAAGTTGTTAAATAGTACAAACTAAGTGGGCTTTGATTAAAATATTCCCGTTAGTTGGAGATTTCAAACATGACATTAGGTTTTGAAGATCAAGGTTCTATTAAGTGATTTTTAATAGTTTAAAGCATTATATAGAAAATTGTTTGTCACGTCAATAAATAAACAATTGAATTTAAGTTCGAGGACATCTTTTGACAAAAATATGTACTTTGTAAAGTTACTAGGTAATGAAAATAAAACAAGATTTAGAAATCTTTAGTTTGTGTTAAGGTATGAGGTTATAGTTTTAAAAAAATAAGTAACATGTGGAGAAATGAAATAATATGATTTGGGTAGGGTGTTGAATATTTAAAAAGTGGCATGTGGAGAAATGAAATAATATGATTTGGAGAAATGAAATAATATGATTTGGGTAGGGTGTTGAATATTTAAAAAGTGGCTAAGATGGTAAGTTGAAGTGTGATTGTGAAATCCATAGATGGTTATGAAATGAGATTGATTTAAGCTGTAAAATTTTGAGATATTAGAGCTTAGTTTAAGGGAAGTGAGTGTAATCATTTATTCATTAATTAAAACGAATAAACGAAAACGTTGACTTATCAAAGATTCTAGATTCTAATAACATAGTGAAGACATGCTTTAGCCTATAAGTGAACACTCATCCCGAAAATTCCCAGGTAGGCATCCAGGTCCCTCGTCTGATTGGGATTTATGCGCAATGCCAGTCCTAGACAGAAAACTCAGAATACAGGCGTTCACCCTTCCAGATTGCACGTGTTCGTTATTAAAATTTAGAACTTCGACGAGATCTTCAAGGTGGTTCAGGCTAAACCTGAGGATTTGTCCTATTAGTCTAAGAGTAGATCTTGTGATGGAGAGCAATCTTCTTGTAGGGATTAAAGTAGGGATAAGAAGTAGGAGGGAGAATAGAAACAAGTAAGGTTGCAAGTAAAAGGAGCAAGTACTGGTTAAAATCCTATGGTTATAGACTAGATTATTTTTTTTCTAATAACCTAATTCCCTATAACCATGGCTCTGATACCAATCTGTAACACCCCAACCGATGGCGGAAACATCGAGGGGTCACGTAGTGATGATTGTTCAGTAGCTCATGGTAGTACACAAGTTTAAATAATCCTTTATTTCATTACAAAATTGAATTACATTAAAGTCTACATCAAATAATCAAACAAAGCTTCAAATATCTTCTCATGCTAGCTCTAGACTTCAAGCATCACTATTTCCTGTTGAGTTGTAAAAATGGGGGGGGGGGGGTCAACTAGAAGTTGGTGAGAATACATAAGCCATGTCAAGCAAATAGTTTAAGTAAAAAAGTTTAGCAATTCATATGTCTATCGTAAGTTTAAGTCTACATGAATAAACATGATATGTTGAATCGACATAATCAAACCCCCGACTAGTTTAGGTCCATCCCGTCATCCACGGTTCACCTTAATAATATGTTGGAACGAAAACAATCACCCACGCTACCTATGTAGGAGGTACACGTATCCGGGTGGGATTGTCAATCCAATAGATCTATTATTGAGTATCGCCGGCTTGGCCATAGCTAATGATTATGTAATGTTGAAACTCGTTAAAACTGTTGTTGTTGTCTAAATCATGAGGCATTAGAGTTTACAACTAGACATGCATGTAGAATTGCTTAAGTATAATGTTGCAAGTATGAAGAATTGCATAAACATGGTTACGTAAACTCACCTTAGCAAAGTATTAAGTCTCGAGAAAAAGTATAAGTGTAGCCCCAAAGTTGCCAATTACAAGAGCTTATAATCAAAACTTCAATTGTAGAAGTAATAGACTATAGAAGAACGGTATGAGGGAAAGTTTAATCGGATTGAAACAATCGATTTAGAGGTGCAAAGTATAATGGGTCATAGGTGGGTTTTTATACTAGTTTTGGAGTCAATTAGCCATTAAAATTGGTCAACACCATAAAGTAAGGTTTTATGATGAATTGACTATTTGACTAAGATTTGACTATTTGACTAAGACTTTGACTTTTTGACTAAGACTTTGACTAATCAATTTAAGGAATGTGTTAAGTTTATTTTCTTCTGAAATACTACACAAGATGATAGTTGGCTCAGTTGGTTGTCACTGTGTGTTGGTTGGCTGTGGACGCGGGTTCGAGTCCTGGTCCACACAAATCTTTTTTTGGCAATTATTTCCCTAAAACTATATTATTCTAAATTCATAATATGATTATATAAGCCCGAAAGTGACTCGAAATATTTTTAAAACGTACAAAAGTGTCGAGATACAAATAATTATTAGTTTAAGGTATTTAAAACATATATTGTTTAAAACAATACATTCTTTTTATCAAAAAAAAATTAGGGGAAATTCGCGATGTTACAGTTTGGTTGCACAAAAGACGCATTGTTACATGTCGGACTCATACTATTACATTATACAACTGTGATGGTTGTACAAACTATTATTATCTATCATATTCAAAAACCTATGTAATTTCACCAACTATTTATAGTTGACCCCCCCATCTTTCCAACTTAATATGTTTCAGGTTTATTTGCTATTGGAAGTTGTACAATTCTTGGAACATATATGAGCTTTGGACCTAGTTTATATTAATCAACTTTTGTAATCTTTACTTGTAAGATGAATTGTAAATTGTTTAATATTATTCAACTTTCATTTAGTACCATGAGCTCTTGAACAATCATTCATACGTGACACCTCGATGTTTCCGCCATCGGTTGGGGTGTTACATTTACTCACTATGTGTGGTTTCTGACCGTGGTGGTCATGGGTTCGACTCCCAGTCAGAGTAGGGTTATTATGAATTGAGGGGCTGGACCTTAGGGTTATCCCGAAGTCAGGTATATCGATTAAAGAGAAACAAACTATTGGATACATATGAGGGCCGAAAACAAGGTCCGGAAGTCCATTATATCGATTAGATGTGTAAAATTTAAAATTTGATAAAACATGGTATATTGATTGCACACTTCATGTGTTACGTACATATATTTATGAAAGTTGTTCATACTCGGCTGTTTGTTCTGAAACGAGCAATAAAAGGAACCAAAGCATCTATTAAATAACTTTGTAGTAATCACCTAAATTTCCCAAAAATTATATTAAATTTATAAATCAATAAATGTTCTAGAAATAAAATTTTATTTCAGAAAAACTTTCATTTAATATTTTTAATTAATTTTTGCTATTTTAATCATAAATAATTCATAATAAATCCGTTTTTCACTGTTTTTACATCAAAATTTTACATAAATTATTTTGTTCATTTAGAACAGGAATATGAATTTTAATTTGATTATGAATTTTAATATTTTTATACATTAATACCATATTTTGACAAATAAATATTAATATACAATATATTCCATAATTAAGAAAATAATTTTATAAAAATTATTTTCACATTTACAACATTAAAACACATCCACCCTTACTCAAGATTTTACAAAAGTCTTTTTATTTATTTATTTTTTTTAATTTCTTATATTTATTAGTCATTAACAATTTATCTAAATTAACCCTTACACAATCATCGTTCCCCAAATTGGAAACCCTAGAATACCCGTAGACTAAAAAACTTAGACTTATTTTATTGCTTCGAACTTAGGGTAATACTTGGAATCGTTTGTGCCACATTTAGACTATTTCAAAGGATTCAAGACTTGTGCTAAGGTGAGTTTACATAGCCCCTTTTTCTGTTTTACATTTTGGGGTGAAACATGTTTAAACATCTTATACACTATCATTTACTCATTCTTACATTGTTAAAACTTGTTGATTCAATTTGACTGTAACAAAAAGACAGTACAATAATTAACATTGATCAAGCCGCCTGTTTAGATTATAGCGCTATAGGTTTGACAAACCCATCCCCCCCCCCCCCCACATAAATTCAGGGATGATCGATAACAGTTACACTTTTACTAACTTGCGAGTTAACTCTCAGTCGACACAAGGTTTGGTTGTACAAAAGACGCATTGTTACATGTCGGACTCATACTATTACATTATACAACTGTGATGGTTGTACAAACTATTATTATCTATCATATTCAAAAACCTATGTAATTTCACCAACTATTTATAGTTGACCCCCCCCCCCCCCATCTTTCCAACTTAATATGTTTCAGGTTTATTTGCTATTGGAAGTTGTACAAGTCTTGGAACATATATGAGCTTTGGACCTAGTTTATATTAATCAACTTTTGTAATCTTTACTTGTAAGCTGAATTGTAAATTGTTTAATATTATTCAACTTTCATTTAGTACCATGAGCTCTTGAACAATCATTCATACGTGACACCTCGATGTTTCCACCATCGGTTGGGGTGTTACATTTACTCACTATGTGTGGTTTCTGACCGTGGTGGTCACGGGTTCGACTCCCAGTCAGAGTAGGGTTATTATGAAATTAGGGGCTGGACCTTAGGGTTATCCCGAAGTCAGGTATATCGATTAAAGAGAAACAAACTATTGGATACATATGAGGGCCGAAAACAAGGTCCGGAAGTCCATTATATCGATTAGATGTGTAAAATTTAAAATTTGATAAAACATGGTATATTGATTGCACACTTCATGTGTTACGTACATATATTTATGAAAGTTGTTCATACTCGGCTGTTTGTTCTGAAACGAGCAATAAAAGGAACCAAAGCATTTATTAAATAACTTCGTAGTAATCACCTATATGGGCAAAATTGTAATTTTGTTAAATTAATAAGACAAAGTTAATGCATCTATTAAATAACTTTGTAGTAGTTAAAAAGAATAATTAACTTATGCTTTTGAAGATAAATAAATTAAATTATGATAATAACTCAAATGATGTATTATAATAAATTCAAATGATATATGATAATAAATGGCTAAAGTTTATGAAATTAGAAATACAAGGTGTTGTAAATTTATAAGATATTAAATCAAATAAAAAGCATATAAGTTTTTTTGAAAGGACGTACTTTTTTCATTATACATTTCTAAAATAAGTTAGATAATATTTTAGTTTATATATATATATATATAGGGTCAAGATCCTATACAAAGTGTTTTTTTTGTTAGAAGTGTGAGAAGGTGTTTTGGCCATTGGATCATCTTAATTTATGGTGTGGATTAATTAGATGGC